>PVJS01040926.1:6290-18300 GCA_004027185.1 Glis glis
TATTAAAATCTATTTTTTTTTTTTTTTACTCCTGTGAGACCAGCCCTGCTTTTGGACGTCTAAATTCTAAACCATTCAAATCTCTCAAACTATTTCCTTGCCAAAGAGTGTTTCCCCCAATCACCAAAATTATGGGCTTTACAAGTGAAATATAAACCCTGTGTTTTGGAATGATTTCATTCTAGCTCATTAGAACATCGTGTTTTGAAAAGCTGTTTGATGTTCAGGGAGAGTATTTATTTTCAAAATAATAAAAATAAGGAAATCCTGGTTTGCCAGAGGAAACTAATTGTCAAGTTTCTAAAAATGTTCCAAATCCAACCTTGAACCCAAGTGGGAAGGTCCACATGCCCGTTCCCTGCTCAAAAACCTTCGATGGCTCCTCAATGGCTCCCCACTGCCTACTGGACAAAGTTTAGACCCTGGAGCCTGGTACTCACGAAGCTGCCATCCTGACCAGTGTCAGCCTCTCCCGCTCATTTCCCTGCCTCCTTTATACGAATTCTCCACAACAGCCAAACTAGACCTGCGTCTTGTTCCCTGAACTCCCTGTGGGCAATCCTGTCGCCCCACGCCCACACTCCAATCTGCCTCTTCCACCTCTTCTTCCAAGGCCCAACTCAAGGCCCAGCTCTTCCAGGAAGCCTCACCCCAGACTCCTGCCCTGAGCAAGGGCTGCTTCCTGTGAGGTCTGGCAACTCTAAGGGTCTGCAATGCTCCCTTATTTATTTTTAAATATTTTACTTACTTTCTTGATTAACCTTTCACGCTCCTCTTTTCAACAGATATCGGAAGCCTCTCTCTACCCATCGTTTGGCACTGGGACATGTTAGTTTGTCCCGGCACTCATCACTTGGCCCAGAAGTTCTATCTTCCCTATTAAATGGCCAACTCCCCAAGACCAGCGGTACCCTTTGTCTGTCACCCCCAGGGTGCATAAAGCAAAACAAAGCACAGGCTGATGCTATTTCTGGGACTGCCCACCTTGCTCTTCTACCCCTACAACCTCCTCTCTGTTCCATTCTAACCACTGTATCATTTACTAGAGAAAATTTGTGGAACTGACTTGTGGGAAAGGCTAGCCTGCTGTCTGCCAAGCTCCATGCTGGATTCTTCTTGCCTATTGGCTTTACAAAGCTCACATAAACCCAGCAAGGATGTTATCTTGCAGATGGGACAATGAAGATTCAGAAAGATTAAGCGTTTACCCATTAAAGGACAGCTTGCAGGGAGGAGGAATTATTCTTCTGGAATGCTTTATGAAAAGTCTTGCTTGTATGCGAGAGTGTGAACTAAACCCCTCTCCTTTTCCAACACCATAACATGCCTGTATGGTTTCCTTCCTCCTGAGGTCATTAGGTGGCCTTTAAGAATAATTATGACGACTACTATGAAAAATTGGATAGCAGCATCCATTGACTGACTTGCCAGCAAATATGACGGGAAGAAATCTAAGTGAGAACTTCTTTGGACTGCATTTTGTTGGTTTGATTTTTTAAATTCTTTGAGCAATGAAGAATGAGTAAAGGTCACAGTTAGTTCCCCAAGGTCACCTGAGACTCAGAGGCTAAGAGAGGGCAAGCAAGACGAGACACAGAGAAGCAGAGGAGAATCCAAAGTCCTTCTCTGCAGTCCTTAGCTGGCTAGGAAGGGGACGGTATCAGGACTCTGAGTCCCACGCAAGGTTGTCTACAAGAAATGAGATTCAAAGGTGTTGAGGCTGCTGCTCACAGCAGCACTGTTTCTGAGCGCCTACTGTATACCAGGCACGGTGCCTATGCTCTACATGCATTGGCTCACTTGACCTTTAACGACCCTAAGAAGGAGATCCAATGAGAATTCCAGAGTTCCAGAAGGGAAACTGGAAGCTCAGATCACCTAAACGCCTTGCCCGAGATGATGAACAAGCCTGGAAGAGGAAAAAAAAAAAGAATTCACATGCAGGTCTGTCTATCAGATCCTGTGCTCTGAACAATATTGCCATGTTGCCTGTAGAGATAGATCTGTGTCCCAAACACAGGCCATTCCCATAGACATGGTGAGTGGGGAGTCGCCAGGTAACTAAGTCTTAAGGAAATTGAAGTTCACAGCAAAACAATGGTTCAGCCAGGCGTGGTGGTGCATGCTTGTAATCCCAGTACTTGGGAGGTTGGGACAAGAGGATCTGGGTTCGCAGCCAGCCTCAGCTACTTAGTGAGGCCCTCCTCAACTTAGTGAGACCCTGTTTCAAAATAAAGAACAAAAAATAGGGCTGGGGGTGTAGTTCGGAGTAGAATGCCCCTGGGTTCAATCTCCAGTACCGCAAAAAAAAAAAAAAAAAAAAAAAAACACAAAAAACAATGGTTCAGTGGTTTCAGCTCAAGACATTTGCTGGGGGAATGTTAAATATAATAAATAAATGATATTAAATGTGCCCAATATTCTCAACCACTCCTATTACAGAATCAGACACAGACCGAGGCCCTCCCTAACATATTCTCTCCCAGTTTTCTTTTTCATCTTATTACTCCCCCTGCTACCTTCCCTCTTCACTCTACTTTCACCGCTGAGACATAAAAAATGATTCCTGGGTAAAAGTGATTAGCGCTGGTTGGAAGAGAGGTTTCTGAGGAACCTAATAAATCATGACTGTCTTCTCACACTCTGGCTTTCTACATCAGGATGTTATCAAGGCTCTTTTTTTTTTCCTTCCCACCTCCCCCACCTTCTTCCCTTCTCCTCCACCTAATTCCGTCTTTCTATTGCTATTTTTCTAGTCTGGTAGGCACAGTGCTGAACTGGAAAGACTCTGCCAAGACCCTTGGCAGGAACCGGCCTCCAGGAATCCTGCCCACCGCAGCAGTGCAGAGAAGCCGGGGCCTCTGGGCAGAGGCAGGAGAGAGGGCAGCTTGGGGTCTGGCTAGCATGCTGGACAGGACAGGTTTCCCTGGCCTATCAACCACGCTCCAGAGCTCAGCTTTCTCCTGCCAGGGCCAGGATTACAATTGCTTACTGGCACTTGCTGTCGTTCTCCTGGGAAGAGAAGCAAGAGGGAGGAGGAGGAGGAGGAGGAGGAGGGGTAAAAAAAGGCAAGCCAGCACCCCACCCTGAGTTGGGCAGGCTCCACAGGGCACAGCCACGTGCCTGGAGCACACGGTCCTGCAGGCAGGCAGCCAGGGTTGCCAGGGCTCCCACGAGAGCTGTGGGGGGGGGGCACCCAGAGAGTGGCTGTTTCCACACTGGCAGAACAGGAGTTGCTAGCCCAGAAGCGATGCTGCTGGGTTAACCTCAGGGAAGGGATTCATCCTAACCCAGAAGGAAGAGAAGGGTCAGGCTGGCTGCAGAGTAAGTGTTGGGCATGCTGGAAGAAAAAAATAAAAAAAGCATGTCCTATTTTTTCCGAGGGAAGAGGACTGTATGGGCAAATCCCTCAATGGAGAACAGGGGCTAGGAATTCAGGCACTCTTTTCCCTACACCCATGCCCTGCCCTCACAGGGGTCCGCACAGTGAGTATTCGTGCGCCAGACATCATGCCATACTTTGTCATGTGTGATCTTATTTAAAACCCTAAAACCCCATGGGGGAGAGGCTATTTATAATCTCCGCTCTTTTGATGAGTATAACTGAGGCTTAAAGAGGTTAAAAGATCGACACCGAGCTGTGTGTGGTGGCACATGCCTGCAATCCTAGTACTTGGGAGGCTAAGATAGAAAGATCACGGGTTCGAGGACAGCCTCAGCAAGTAGGGAGATGCTCAGCAACCTAGCAAGACCCTGTTTCAAAACAAACAAAAAGGGCTGAGGGTGTAGCTTGAAGGTAGAATGCCCCTGGGTTCAATCCCCAGTACCATAAATAAACAAATAAATAAATAAATAAATAAGTAAATAAATAGAAAGAAATTGACACTGAGTTATGTGGTAGACCACTGATCTGTCCAGGATGAAAACCCAAGCCCGGAGACCAGAGCCTACACTCCTACCCTCCCAGTTTTCATACCACTTGCCAGGGGCTAGAGAGACTACTGTCCTGTGAATGTCACCAACATGACGAAGCCAAGAGAACAAGCCTGTCCTCTACAGGGTTGATCAAGAAGATAAACAATCCTAAGAAACAGAAGCGAGGCTCCTACCTCCGGAACACTGTGGGCTCCCTCCCCTTCAGGATCCCCTGGTCCTGATGAATGAGCAGCTCTTCTAAGACACTCGAGGTGCCGTGCGTGGCAAACATCTGTCAGAGTGCCCCAACCTACACCCGTGTGTGTGCTGGGTGGGAAAATGCAGGTTCTGCATGCCCTTACAGGAAGCATCATCTCACGGTATTGGGAAAAGCAAGAGACTCCTCTTGCCTTGTTGGGACCTCCCATAATCCCCAAACTACGAGCCCAGAGCTCCTTTCCATCATTATGCAGATCCAATGACTGGCATTCTCCTTCCATACCAAAGCCTGTCACAAAGAATGGTCAGCAGAAGACAACGCAAGCTCCACACTGCACAGGCACAGTGGGATTTCCTCTAATGCCACTCACCTAAGCTTCCTCTACCCACACCCAAGCACATGGGAAGGTTTTCACTGTATACCAAGCCTTTACCATAACCCAGTCTCTGTGCTCAGAACTGGAAAGAGAGCCTTCTTAATTCTCAGCTGAATATGGGCCTGAAAGTGGTAGGACACCCCCAAGCTATTCAAAGAAAAACCACCAGAGGAAACAGTTTCAAATCTAGCTTTACAAGCATGGGATTTAAAAATAACTCTGCCTTTGTCTGCTATAGATGACTTTCCCTAAAGGGATGGCTGTCCTTAAAGCAAGAGCTGGATTCTCAGGGCAAATAGATTTTTATTTTTCCCAGTACCCAGCACATACCTCCAGGAGCACACCCCCACACGTCACCTCTGATAGCATGTGAAGAGCAAACATGGAAGCCTTCGGAATGACTCCACCACCCCTGCCGGCCTGGGAACATCCAGGATGCTGCAGCTCGGATGACTAGAAGCCCCTGCGGCAGCTCCAGCATCCAAGAGAGGACAGCCCAGAAAGCACCAGCGACTGCACCATCACCACCACGCCAGGTGTCAGTGGATCCCTAGAGGATTCCTTCAGGGAAAACTGGGTTTCTTCAGAAATTTGATTCACTCTTTGATCACATCCTAGTCAGAGGAATAGAGTAGGGATGCACAAAGTAGGAAAGGGGGCTGGGAGACCAGTCATGGTAAATAGTGATGGGAATTCCCAAGAATGATTCCCTTGTCATTCCAAGACACCCTTGGGGTAGATCTTGCAATGTATAATTTGTTAATTTATAGCTTCCTTTCAACCAGACAGGTAGCACTAATGACACAAGGTCACTGAGCATAACTCAAAAGATGCACGCTGAGCGAGCAACTGAAAACAAATGTTTGGCAAATTGCTGTGCAATTACCTCCTGATTAGCCTGATGACTTAGTTTGATCAACTAAAAGTGTATAAAGACAACAGGACAGTCATACTAATATTCTGTTTTTACTTGGCATCCTAATGTCCCTGACCTTCTCAAAAGTTTTGGCATAAAATATTTGAGGAGGCAAAAATCATCCATTTGCATATCAAGACCCTTAATTAAGTCCAGATTTTGCTGTGCAAGTTGTAGGTCTGGATCAATGGTTCTCAACTGGGAGTGATTTTATCCCTGGAAGTCACTGGAGACATTTTCACGTGTCACAGCTGGAGGGTGGGTGCTACTGGCATTTAGTGGGTAGAGGCAGGAATGTCACTAAACATCCTACAACACACAGGAGAGTGTCCCACAAGACTTACTCAAAATAATAATAGTGCCAAAGTTGAGAAATCCCAATCAGAATGGAATTATACAATTCCCAGAATGTTCAAGGCTACATCTGCACTCTTCCCTGTCCAAGGACTTTTTTTTTTCTTTAATATTTACTTAATATTTCTATTCTGGTCATTCCTACGAGCTACGCAGAATAATCGAGAACCTTCAGCATTGTCAGATTTGCCTGTGATACACATTTATCAAGCCCAAACACCCTAGAACTTCATTTTTCATTGTAATCTGTATAATGACCAACAATGCATGAACAGAGTATGACTTTCTCTGTCTGGCACTGGAAGAAGAGCTTTAACTTTTTTTCTTTTCCATTAGGACTCTCATTGAGTTTTCTACTTGATGAAGAAAATTATTCTGAACTGTGTTTCCCATTATTTAAAAAAAGACATTTAAATAAAGAGTTATTCCCAGACTCTCAGCGTGTGTCTTTCCACCACAACCTAACACAATGATACCCAACGAAGCGCAGGAGTTCTTTGCTGTGGATCCCAACTCTGATTGGAGCATCGCAAGTTCCTGAGAGTCACTGACTGATACAGATGCTAACAAACTCTGGAAAAATGACTTAAGCATCAAATTCCAAAATCCTGATTTTTGACTCCCAGCCAATAACTATTAGACAAAACCTCTTGATCTTTCCCTCCAAAGGAAGCATATATACTGCACCTCATTTCTTTAAGAAAGTATTTCAGAAGACAAGGACTGAAATAAATGGTAAAAGTTGACACCGATATAAGAACCACAACCCCTTCCATTACTAGAACACCCAGTGTTAATCACCGGACCCTTTAAACACACTACCTCTAATATTAACAATACTCCATCAGATAGAAATCACACCCTTCTACACAAGGGGACACAGAGGCTCCAAGAGGTTGTCATCTCCCAAGGTCACAGAGCCCTGCAGTGGCCAAGTCTCCCTGCATGGCGAATGACAGAAGCACCAATGTGTCTGCTTGCTGGGTTCTGCTCCCTTCACCACCCCCCCCCCCGTCCTTTTCCCACTTGGAAGGGTTATTTATTTTGCTACTTGTCTGTTCCAGGAAGAAAACGAAGAGAGGGGCACTGTGCATTCTACGGAGGAGCAGGGACTCAGGCTCACTTGCGGGAGTGCTTGCTCAAGTTCCTGCAGCCTCCAGGGGCGGCTGGAGGCTAAGACTTCATTCCATTCCAGCCTGCGACCTTGAGTTATCATTCAAAGTGGATTTTGGAGAAGGGACAAGAGAGATGTGAAAGCCCAGAGACATCTGAAAGGGTGAACTCTAACTCCAATACTAACA
Organism: Glis glis; assembly: GCA_004027185.1. NCBI lineage: Eukaryota > Metazoa > Chordata > Mammalia > Rodentia > Gliridae > Glis > Glis glis. Next base: position 13,373 of record PVJS01040926.1, read on the forward strand.
TATTTCCTCCTTTACCTCATTTCCTTCCATTTAACGCTTGCTCTGGGTGTCGCAGAAATTTCTGCCTGAGTCGAGGACATGGAGTTCGGTAACCATCTCTAACACAAGTCTCGCATTGTCTTGCGGAAGGCCCTCCACTCGGTGACCTTTCTGCCAAATTATCAGGCTGAATCTGTTCCTGGTCACCTGTGTGCATGAAATGATCTTTCTTCCTGTTCATTTTGTATGATGGGGTGCTAAAGGCACAAATCCAGGGCTGCCGCAATCTGTGTTTATCTCTGAGCATTCAGCATTGGGTTTTAAGGCACTAGTCTTTTTCAGGTGATGTTTCTGTGTCAGATTCCAACATTATTTACAGCCGACTTTGCAGTCTTGCAGGTTTTGGATAAGGGTGGACTTAAGTGTGATGGACAAATGAGAATGAAAATAAAATAGAAGAATGGTTTGGTTCACAGGAATAGCAATGGGTGAGAGATGGCATTTGGCGCTAAGGAGGAGGAGGCTAAGCCTTGGTGTATAGGAGACCTGCTTTCAGATTCTCTTTCTCAATGGCAAAATAAGATGGGTGGAAAAAAAAATACCTGCCCCACACCCCTACTCACATTCACCCCCCTCCGGGCCAGAGAAGGATGAATGTAGGTAAACAGAGTCTACCTAAATCATCCAGCAAGATCCTATTAGCTATGTGTTTGGGGAATGAAGAAAGGGGATAGGAGATGAGATGGATGCTTAAATTACCCAAATCATTAACTGTACGTTGGTATATCTTAAAGTGCAGTCCACAGATCAGCTGCATCAGAATTCCCTGGGGAGCTGGTTAGGAATGCATATTCCTGGGCCCTCGCCTCAGACCTGAAAAATCAGAATTTCCAGGGGTGGGCCTGTGGAGTCTGTATTTAACTGACCCTCCAGGTGAGAGATGTAGCTGCTCATTGAAGGGGGAGAACCTGCGCTAAGAACACATGCCGAGACCTCAGAGTGTTAAGACAGTTAAGCCGCCTGCCCCTTGCTATCTCTCCCTTCCCCATCCCTCCCAGCTGAAGGGAGGAGCTCGGGAGAGCTTACCTGGTCTGATGGGGCTCTGCATACAGTTCGGAGACGAGATGCCAGGGTGGATGGGAGCAGAGGCCCGGCTGCTGAGGTCCATGACCGACGGGGCGGCTGAGGAGGCCGGCTGCAGCCCCGGAGGGTGAGGGCTGTGGTCATGCTGAGACGGGCTGGGGGGAATGCCATTTTCCGACAAAAATTCCTCCAGGTCCATGTACTCCAACTGGAAAGTATCTCCGTCATAGGGAAGGGTTTTGTCCCATAAGGTGGGCCCCAAGAACGCCGACTGGGGGACCGTCGGGCTGTTGCTCTCATCGTCCAGCTTCTTTTCCTTGTCTTTATCTTTACTAAATGCTGCAGAACAAGGGAAAGTTGGGCTTTAAAAAAAAAAAAGGAAGGAAGGAAAAGTCGCTCCTTTAACCACCCTTCCTGGCCTGTGTTACCAAATACTTCTCGGGAACACCAGGGTCCTCTGGCTGCTGTCTTTTGTGGATCCAGAGTTAAAAGTTCAGGCAGGACGTGGATCTCTGCCTGTTTCTTAACATCTTCCTATTTACTTTGGAAAGAAAGCACTAGTCTGTGGGACAGGGCTATGGGCTGAGCCAGTATAAAAACAAGAAGGATTGTCTCCAGTGCCTTATTGGAGGAGATAAGCAAATGCAATCTAAAATGGGATTATATGCGACACCCGGGATTATATGCGACCGCTGTGATTTTTAACAAAATCACCAATAACCTGGCTTGACTTATCTTTCAGAATTTCACCGCAGTAAAAACATGAGGTCATTCAGACACAAAGCCAGTGAGCTGGTGGTGCTCTTCATCGTTAGTAAAACAGAACTCTCTACCCTTCTCTGATACCATGTGCTGAGTACCTACTCTGAAAGCCATTGGGGCAGAAAGGACCTACTGTTTGCTTCAAAAGTCACTGGGGCACACTGATTTTTTTTTTTTTTTTACAAAAGGAGTAACTAAATAGTGTTTTCTTCTTTCTCTTCCTCAAACACTTAAGTATTAACCAATCCACAAAAAAATTGTACATCTATGCAACCTGTCAAATGCACAGCAATCCAAAAAGGTGAGTTATTCTACATACCGCTGATGGGAGTATGCAGCTATCTCCTAACTGGAAATACTGCTCGCCAGATTAGGTCTTTAATACGTGCGCTGGATTTTGCCAATTCTAGTACTCAGGTGTGGGTGGAATTTGGGATTAAGGAATTTGCTTCTGAGTTTTTTTTTTTTTTATCTCAGAGAAACACAGCCTCCACCACCTTGCATTCTAACCCTCTACAGTCTCATCCTATCATCTGGCTTCAACACCCACAGATGCAAAAGCCTGCCGGCAGCCCCCTTCCCCCCAAGTGCTATTCCTTAAGAGGGGGCTCTGATCTGCAGAGTGCAACCAAACACCTCAATTCTTGCCATGCAACAGGTTGTCTTGCCTAGGAGAGAGGATGCGAATATTTCCAAGCTATTTGCAGCTAAATAATCTTTCAAGACTTTATGCATGAGCCGCTGCAAGATTCGCATGTATGACTACCGTGATACCAAACGCACGAAACAGCATCGGCCCAAATGACAGATCCCTGGGGGCAGCAGCTGAGTCCCACGCCTTGTCTCCCGTAACACCCCCCTGCCCCCTTGCGCCACAGTCAAGGTTGCCTAGGGAAGGTTTTGGGGACTTACCGAGAAAGGGAGCAAGCCAGAGGAGGCTCCTGCGCGGTTACACGTGAGCCTGCTCCGCTCTCCCCTCCCACCAGGAAAAGTGCACCGGCAGTGTCAGCGCTGGAGGCGTGCACCGCTTCCCGCCGAGAGACCACTCCCCCCCACCTGCCCCCACCGCCCTGCCCGAATTACCCTGCAGCGGGAGAAAATGCGCCTCTGTCCACCCCTCCTGAGTTCCCAATACGAACCAGTAACACAAGCAGGAACATAATTCCAATACTCGGGCTCCGCCAGGAGACCCCCTCGCTCGAGCCCCCCGCCAGGACCAGGCCCCCCGATTCCTTCTCCCCAGCTCGGGAGGCTCGGTCCTCCCGCAGCGTTTGCTCTCAGTCATCCTAAATAATCCCGACCTGTCAAGTTTTACCTCCCACCAGCGCCGCAGAAGCCGGACCCCGCAGCGCTATTTTAAATGATGGTCTAGAGGGATCCCCCTTTATTGAGGAGGAGGGAGGAGACGGATGAGTTCTTCAATGTCCTCAACGCGGGGCCGGGACGCGGTGGGGCAGAGAGGAAGGGGATGGATGCTCCAGCCGGCCAGCGGGGGAGCCTGGCCAAGGAGGGGGACCCCGGGATCGTCCCTTCCCAGAGCGGGCATCCGGGAGGGAAGGAGCGGCGGCGGCCGCGGCAGCGCTCACCGTCTTCATGATGGAGGGGTAGCTTCAGCGGGTTTTCCAGCAAGGACCTGAGCACGCCGTAGGGAGGCGGGATAAAGGTGGGGTTCAGGGGGAGCTGTCGGGACATTTTCTCCATCGCGATGCACTCAATATTTTTTTCTTTAAAAAAAGAAAGCCCCTCGAAATGTTGCTGAGCTTTTCCTCCGTTCTTGGCCCAAAGTACTCGCTTTCAAAGCGGTGGAGACAAGGGAAGAAAAAAAAAATTACTTATATCTTTATAAATACATCTGCATAAAAAATATATATATTTTAAAAAAAAATTAAAAACAACTTTCGGGTTCTCGGTGCAGACAGTCGGTCCCAGGAGAGCGCGCCAAGTGCCCGCGGGTTCCTCGGCCACGCGCAGGATGCTCTCAACCTGCTTCGAACCCCTCGTCTTGCAAAATGTTCAAAATTGCAAAAAAAAAGAAAGAAAAGACAAAAAAATAATTGCAGACGGCTGCAGAAGGACGAGCAGGCGCCGCGCCGGCCCCAGCCCCGCGTGCAGGCGCCCGAGGCCGCGCGTCCCACCCCACCCCCCTCCCCGCGCCGGCCGCCGCTCCCCGCGCCCCGCCGCCCGCAGCGCCGGCTCAGCGCATCCGGCCGCCCATGTGCCGCGGCCCTGACAAGAGTGACGTCAGAGCCCGCACCGCGCGCCCATAGGCGTGCGGGGGCGGGGCCCCGAGAGGCTCCGCCCACCGCCCCGCCCCGCCGGCGCCGCGTGGTTGGCCTCGCCGCGCGCGCGCATTTTCCGGTCCCTTGCAGCGCTCGCGGGCTGCTTGCAGAAAGGAACAGGTACCAGGTTTCCTGAGGCTGTTAACCTGAGCTCAGAATGTGTATATATATTAAGACTGATTCTCAAATGCACACATCTGTGTGTGCGTGTGTGTGGTGTACACACACACATATGTATGGATATGTATGTGTATTTTTTTTTGTCAGAGTGGGAAGAGAAATGAGGAATTTATATCAGTAGTTTTCAAGCTAGGAATAAACTGGGAAGTTTATAAAAACTCTGATGCCTGGGTGGCACCCCAGATCAATTAAATTAGACCCTCTGGGGTGATATCCAGGCATCAATAGGTTTTGACAGTTTGTTCGTTTGGGTACTGGGGATTGAACCCAGGGGCATGCTGCCTCCAAGCCACATCCCCAACACTATTTTATTATTTATTTTGAAACAGAGTCTCTCTAAGTTGCCGAAGGTCTCCCTAAATTGCTCAGACTAGTTTTGAACCTGAGATCCGCCTGTCTCAGCCTCCCAAGTACTGGAATTACAGGTGTGTGCCACCACATCCGGCTGCATCAATCGTTTTTATTTATTTATTTATTTATTTATTTTTTGCAGTACAGGAGATTGAACCCAGGGGCGTTCTACCACCGCGCTACACCCCCGGCCCTATTTTTTATACTTTATTTTGAAACCGGGTCTCACGAAGTTGCAGAGGGCCTCACTAGGTAGAGAGAGAGAGAGAGAGAGAGAGAGAGAGAGAGAGAGAG
>PVJS01040927.1:0-18200 GCA_004027185.1 Glis glis
TTGATAAAATCCAACACCCATTCATGATAAGAACACTGCAGAGAATTGGAATAGAAGGAACATACCTCAATATCATAAAGGCAATATACAATAGGCCCACAGCCAACATCATACTGAATGGGGAAAAACTTTGAGATTTCCCCTTAAATACAGGAACAAGACAAGGATGTCCACTGTCACCACTCCTTTTCAATATAGTACCTGAGACTCTAGCCAGAGCAATAAGGCAAGAGAAGGAAACAAAAGGAGTACAAATAGGAAAAGAGGAACTGAAACTATCTCTATTGCAGACGACATGATATTATACTTAGAAGATCCAACAAACTCAACTAAAAGGCTCATAGAACTGATCAACAAATTCAGCAAAGTGTCTGGATACAAAATCAATCTTAAAAAATCAGAAGCTTTTCTGTATGCCAACCACAAATCCACTGAAAAAGAAATCCAGAAGACATTTCCACTCACTATATCCCCCAAAACAATAAAATACTTGGGAATAAACCTAACCAAGGAGGTAAATGACCGCTACAAGGAAAACTATAAAACATTGAAAAAAGAAATTAAAGAAGATCTTAGGAGATGGAAAAATCTCCCATGCTCTTGGGTAGGCAGAATAAATATTATCAAAATGGCCATTCTTACAAAAATGGCCTACAGATTCAATGTAATACACATTGAATTACTAAAGTCATTCTTTACTGATATAGAAAAATATGTCCTTAAATTCATTTGGAACAACAACAACAACAAAAACAGAATAGCCAAAGTAGTTCTCAGCAACAACAACCATGCAGGAGGCATCACAATACCTGACTTCAAACTATACTACCAAGCCATAGTAATAAAAACAGCATGGTATTGGCACAAAAGTAGAAACATAGACAAATGGAGCAGAATAGAAGACTCCGAAACAAATCCACACATTTTCTGCCAATTGATTTTTTACAAAGGGGCTAAAAACATCCACTGGAAAAAAGATAGCCTCTTCAACATATGGTGCTGGAAAAATGTCTAACCATATGCAGAATAATAGAAATAAACCCCACTTTCTCACCTTGTACAAGAGTCAATTCAAGATGGATCAAATACCTAGAAATCAAACCAGAGACCATGCAGCTACTTGAAGAGGGTATAGGTCCAACACTTCCACACATAGGCACAGGTAAAGACTTCCTCGACAAGACCTCAAAAGCACAGGACATTAAAATGAGGATCAATATGTGAGATTGCATTAAACTGAAGAGCTTTTGTGCAGCAAAGGAAACAATCAAGAACCTCAACAGAGAGCTGACAGAATGGGAGAAGATTTTTGCCAGCTACTCCTATGATAGAGGACTCATATCTAGAATATACAGAGAACTTAAAAAAATCACTGCTAAAAAACAAATAATCCAATAAAAAATGGGCAAGTGAACTAAATAGACACTTCACAGAAGAAGAAATACAAATATCCAATAAATGTATGAAAAAATGTTCAACATCATTAGCAATCAGAGAGATGCAAATGAAAACTACCCTGAGATTTCACCTAACCCTATTAAGAATGGCAATCATTAAAAACACAAACAACAACAAATGCTGGCAAGGATGTGGAGAAGTAGGAACTCTAATACACTGTTGGTGGGATTGCAAATTAGTGCAACTGCTTTGGAAAACAGTGTGGAGGATCCTCAGAAGAATGGGAATGAACCTACTATATGACCCAGCACTTCTAGGCATTTACCCAAAAGAACTGAAACCAAACTACCAGACTAATGCATGTGTATCTATGTTTATAGCCACACAATTCACAATTGCCAAACTTTGGAACCAGCCAAGGTGTCCATCAACAGATGAATGGATCACAAAACTATGGGATATATACACAATGGATTTTATACAGCCACAAGGAAGAACAAAATTACCTCATTTACAGGGAAATGGAGGGCACTGGAGAACATTATGCTAAGTGAGATTAGTCAGTCACAGAGAGTGAAAAGTCGAATGTTCTCCCTAATATGTGGAAGCTAGGGAGAATGGGACTTAGAAGGGACTCCAGGCAAAGGAGAAAACTTTAGATGAGCAAGAAGAGGGCCTAACTGAGGGAGATGGGAGGGGGGAAGAGGGAAATACACTAATGCACATGAGGTATATACACAAATTTATCAGAGTCAATCACTGTGCTGAGCACGGAAAGGAGGGATGGGGGAAGGAATAGGGTGGGATTTGAGGGAGGGCTAAATGAGCAATGTGTGCATGCATGCTTCTGATATCCTAACACTTATCAAAATGTATAACTAATATGCACCAATAAATGTAATAAATAAAATTTTAAAAATGACTGAAATAGGCAAGTGGTTTGAGTCATTATATGACATGTTTGCATTTGTAACTGTATAATACTGTGATGTGTTAACATGCCACATGACTTTTTCTCTAGTCCCCTAATATTTCTTGGACTCTCATTCCTGATGTGTCAAATTATGGAGGAGAATTTTCTCTAAGGCCTCTTCCAGATTTGAGATTCTGTATGTAAGCATAATAGTTGAGCAAATAAAAATTTTAAAACCAAATGCCAAACACCTTAGAATTTACTGTGACTGATTTTTTATTAGAAATAGGGTTTTATTTTTGGAAACAGAAAAGCCAAACACCATTTAAAAGTATATAATTCAATACTTTATATATTTGACTCCAAACATTTATATATAGTTTATATATTTGACTCCAAACATTTGAAAATGTCTGTTTTAAGAACATAAGAATTCTTGGATATTAGTACCAATTTGTTTTAATTTATGTGTGAATAAGAGTACTTTGCTTGAAAAATAGAAAACTACCTATTAAAGAGAACTACAAAAAAAAAAGAGATTCTTTCCTTGACCTCTATGTTCATCATTCTGGTTATTACATGGTGTAGGGAAGTCCTTTTTTGATCTTGTCTTGTTGGTGTTCTGAATGTCTCCTGTAAGTGGATGTCCAAGTCTTTCTCTGTTTGGGAAATTCTATGATATTATTTCTTTGAAGGTTTCTGATACCCTTGGTTTGTGTTTCTAGACCTTCTTCAATGCCTATTATCTATAAGTTAGTTTTATATTATTCTATAATTCTTAGATGTTCAGGTCATGTTGTATTGTTTTCTCTATATTTTTTACTGTGTTTTCAGTTTTGAATGAACTGTCTTCCAAGAGTGATACTCTGTTTTCCATGTGATCTAGCCTGTCAGAGTGGTTTCTATTGCGGTCTTTAATTCATTTATTGACTTCTTCATTTCACTCAAAGCCTCTTTTTTGTTCTTACTTGGGGTCTCAATTTCTCTATTGATATACTGTTTCCTTTCCTGTACACTTTCTTTGAGGCCTTTGATCATATTGTAGATCAAAAATTCAGAATTTTCCTTCTAGCATTTCCTGTAGGTCTGTATCGGTGATCTCTCTTGTTGTTGAGTTGTGGGAGTTTATTGTTTCCTACCTGTTCTTCATTCTCATGTTTTCAGAGTTCTCTGGTTTGCATTTCTGTTGTCTTGGCATCTTCTTCCTCTTTCTGTGTGAGTCCTGTTTCTATTTGTTATTCCTTTATGATAAGGTCTATGCAGGGGGTATATATTTGCCTCTACAAATCTGTCTCATATAATCAATCTTTTGAGTTCATCCCCCAGGGCCTCTTTAACTAGATATAGTTCTTAGTGCAGCCAAACAGGAGTCTCTAATTGGCTGCAGGCCACCCTGCTCTCCAAGCCCAAACTCCATAGGGCAGGAGACTATGGTGTTCTCTTCAGAGCCTGCAGCCTGCTGGTTGAAACTTAATGCCCCACAGACACCACCACTGCTCTGCTGATTGTAAACCCATGAAACTGCAGAGTGCTGACCTCCAGTCTCTGTGGCCATTGGCCTAAGCTCAGCAGGGCCAGCGATTGTTATGTTCCAAGCTTGTGGCCTGGATGACTGAGCTTTTATGATCCTGGGACACCGCTGCTGATCTGCTAGTTAGGATCATGTGGAACACTGTCAGTCACTGGCATGCATGCATGCCAGGCACAGATTTTGCTGGTGGAGAGAGTATTGAGTTCCCAGCCTGTAGCTGTGATTACATGAACCCCTGCTGGCCCCTGGCCTCCCTGATTTCAGGGCCCAAGCTCTGGCAAGGATTGATTGTACCCTTCTGAGCCTGGAACTTGGATGGCTCAGTTATTTAGCCCCAGGGACACCACTGTTGCTCTGGGTGACTCTGATCATGTGAGCCCTTGTTGGCCTCTGGCGTTCGTGCTTATAGTGGCCAGGCATGGCCCAACGGGAATTTATAGCTTTCCAAGCCTGCAATTCGGTAGGCTGAGTTATTTCACCCCACAGACACCATGCTGGCTGTCCTGTGGTGATCACTGGAGAGCCTGCAAGAGCACATCAAACTGCTGACTCTAGGACTCTCATGCCTAAATGTCCCTTGGGGCTGTCTGCTAATTCACATTTCTGCTGTGTCCAACTGTAGCCCCCACGCCCCATCCTCAGGGATGATTTGCAAACTCGCAGACCCCGGGAGTCTGTTTGTTGCCACACAGGTCCCGCGCAGGGTGGTCCCCTGCTGGGACGGTTTGTGGACTCACAGTCTTGATGAGTGCCACTCAGGTCCCTGCAGGCAGAGATGAATTCAGCTGCAGCTGCAGGATCTAGCTAGGCTGTCTGGGTAGTCAGGTCTTTCTTGATTGTGGAAAGAAAAGTTGACTGGTTTTGATGATGGTCTGTAGTCACTGGCTTCACAAGATTCTGCTGCTTCTTTGCTGGAGTTGGTCTCTGGGAGCTACGATCCCGGCAGCTTCCAGACATGGCGTATTCTGGCCAACAGAGCACTGCCGCTCTCTGCCCACAGGTGAGATGCATGGAGCTCTTTATAGTCCTCTGGGCTCTCTTCTGTCTCCAATTCCACCACGTTTCAACTATCATTGTTCTGTTGAGTTTTGGGTGCTTTTCTTTCCTTGTCAAGAAGCAGTCTTCCTGCTGGTTGAGTTCCGAATCTCAGAGCACCTGAAACATGCTGTCTTCCTCTATTCTGCCATCTTTAAACCTCTCCAAACATTTATTTTATCTAGTTTTCAAGTATATTGCTATAAAATCATTTGTACATAGTTTAGTATGTATGTATGTATGTATATATGCATTTAATTATTTATTTTGGTACTGGGGGTTGAAACCAGAGCATTCTACCTCTGAGCTACACTCCCAGCCAATTTTATTTTTTGTTTTGAAACGGGGTCTTTCTAGTTGCTGAGAGTCTTGCTACATTGCTGAGGCTAGCCTTGAACCTGCCATCCTCCTGTCTGAGCCTCCCAAGTACTGGGATTACAGGCATGTGCCACCACACCCGGCTACATAATATAATTCTATAATGTCAATATCATCTATATCAGTATAATATTCCCTTTTTCTTCCTGATTTGTTTCTTATACTTTTCCACTCATCATTGATAATTTGTCAGTCAACTCATGCAACAATAAGTCTCCATCTCAGGTGCTTACAACAACACACGTTGTTTCTTGCTCTGGGTCTTCTAGTTTGCTGGGCTTTGGCTGATCTCAACTGAGCTGCTTGGGCTCAGCTGCAGCGGCCAGGATGCTGGGCTCTCAGGTGAGCTCGATTCTGTACCATGTAATTATCTTGAGATAAGTGACTATCAGGGACATATTCTTCCCACGATTAGGAAAGAAACATGAGAGCCACATTTAACTGAAAAGCATACTTGAGGCTGCCATTCCCTTCCTATCTGCTCACTGTCACACGGCCAAGTCAAATATCAAAGGGGTTGGGTTGTCCACTGCACGTCCTCCAGTAGGAGCCTCTGCAAAGTACTTTAGCAAAGAGTGTGGATATACAGTTCTATAATAAGAAAGAAGTAAAAAATGTAAACAAATATTCAAACTACCACAGTCATACTTACCAAGCTTATGGGTTTTGGTGGTACTGGGGATTGAACCCAGGGGCATTCTACCTCCAAGCTCCACCCCCAGTCCTATTTTATTTTTGTTTTGAAACAGGGTTTTGCTAGGTTGATGAGAGTCTCCCTACTTGCTGAGGCTGTCCTCGAACCTGCAATCCTCCTGTCTCAACCTCCCAAGTACTGGGATTACAAGCATGTGCCACCACACCCAGCTAAGTTTTTATTTTATTACCTGCTCTGTAGTTTTTTCCTTATTACAGTTCATTAACTTAATTTAGATTTTCAATTTTTTAATTATACCCTCTTATGAAATATATAGTCATCCCTTAGTATCTGGTGGGGATTGAGTTCAGGACCCCTGCAGATACCAAAATCTGCAGGTGCTCAAGTGCCTTAGATAAAATGGTGTGGGAATATGCATATAACCTTCACATATCCTACCATATACTTTAAATGATCTCAAGATTACTTACAATAATTAATCCTATGTAAATTGTTTTTATACTGTATTGTTTAAGGAATAATGACAAGAGAAATTCTGCATGTGTTCAGCACAAATATAATCATCATGGACCTAAATATATTTTTGATCTGTGGTTGGTTGAATCCACAGATTATGGAGGGTTGGCTGTTTATTAATTTATCTGTTGTATAGAGTCTATGGGACTAGTTCTGAACGTTTCTTTTTTATCAATTCTCACTCTGCTTATTTCCTACTGTGTTTGGTGCAAGGTGAGCTCAAATTCACTTGATCTCCATGTGAGAAAATCCTGAGGTGCTTGGGTTAAGGTCAAGGGTCTCCACTGTCTTTACACCTCCACTGTACACTAGGGTGTGGTAATCTGGGACACCTGAAACACAATTTTTCACCTTGGCATAAATATCAAAACTCAACAATAATAATGGTAATAATAATAGGTAACAGTACTACTAATAAGAGTAATAAATTCACCTATTCTTGGTGCCTGGCATGCTCCACATTGTAACAGGAATGGAGAGGGCTGCTGGATGGAGCATAGTGACTTGAGTATACACAGGCTGATGGCCCTTGAGAAGCCAAAACACCAATCATAAGTCAGAGTCAAAGGCAAGTGAGCTGCACCTGCTTCCCACCAGGGAAAAAGCAAACTTCTCAAGTTGCTTGGTGAGATAAAGTGTTTCAAACAGTGAATGTGAGTTTGGGAAAAGGCAGACATCAAGGGTCACATCAGGGCCTTGGGTCACTTGATTGGGCTCTGGGGATAAGCACTGGATAGTCCTGGAAACCCCCACCTAGAGTAGCTGCAGGCTGGTCTGGTATCTGCCCCCACTCCAGATCTCTGCTTCTTTCCTGACTTTCTTACTGGGCCCTTCCTGTGTGCCCAGCCATGGGTTGTACCCTGGGAATAAGGAAGTGAATTGAACACAGCTCCTACCCAAGAACAGTGGCAACACTGGTAGAGTGGGCACAGATATTAGCTCCAGCCAGAGAGAAGTCAAGAGGGCTGCTCTGAGGGCATGATGCTGGAAGATTTATGAATCTTTATTGAGCACTGATGTTTGCAGGTGCTCTTCTAGGTGGGCATGCAACAGTCAGGAACAAGACCCTCTTTCTCATGATGCTCTCATTTTAAAGGAGTGGAGCAACCAATAAATATGCAACCAAGTAAACAACAACAACAAAACAGACAGACAATCGGTAGAAAAATAGATCAGCGAATTGTAATTTATTAACATGGTGGCTACTTAAAATTAAATGGTTATGAAAGCTCTTTCCCCCAAGGTAATATTTAAGCTGAAATCTTCATAACAATGAAAATGATACAAAGACAGAGAGAAGTGTCTGGGTGTCAGGGCAGAGAAGACAGCTGGTGCAAATACCCACATTCAGCTTTGAATTTATGTTATCTACAAATATTTCTGTCCCATGTGACTAGCCCTGTGACATGCCCAAAGAAGACATTTGATAAATGTCCTGAATGAGAATGAAAGAATGAGGCAACCCAGGATTGTAGGTCTTTAGTGTCCCCACCCTGGCCCTGAAATAACCGAAACACACATGGAAGGATGAATTGGTCAGAACAATGAATATGGAGGCGTGTATATGTGTGTGCACGCGTGTGCATGTGTGCCGATATGTTTGTCTGGTACAATGAACCTATGGGCATTCTACCTCTGAGCTCTTCCCCCAGCTCTTCTCATTTATTTATTTTTAATTTTGAAGCAGGGTTTTGCTAAGTTGCTGAGATTGGCCTTGAACCTGTGATCCTCCTATTTCAGTCTTCCAAGTACTGGGATTATGGGCATGTGCCACCGTGCCCGGCTATGCATGTTTCTTTTAGAAGTAAGTATCTGGAGGGAGCCACACAAAAAAACCTATGGTTCTAGAAGATCAGAGTGGCTGAGCGTAGGAACCAATGTGTGGGAGGGGATAGATGGAGGAGTTGAGGGTATTAAACTAGAGAGCCTCCCGCACTATGCTGGAGACCCCACCAGCAGCTCCAGAGAATTGCCCAGTTAGGGCAGCTCAAAGGATGGCTGTTTATTCTTGCATTTTTTTTCATTCTATTCATTTATTTTTGCAGTGCTGAGGATGGAATTGGCGCCTCATACATGCTGGGCAAGTGCTCTACCACTAAGCTCCAAACCCAGCCCTGGAGGGTTGTTTATTAATCTGGGGTTGAAGGCCAGTCCTGGTCCCCGGTCACCAGGCTACTTGCACCTGGCATTGCTGAAGCAGCTGCCAGCAGCCTGGGCTGGAGGGCCAGCTTCCCTGCCACTGTCTCAGTGCTCTGTGAAAGCCCTGGTGAGTCATTTCTGGAGGAAAGAGGTGGGGGCCTGGATCTGGAATCTGGCTTCTTGGCTTGAACCTGGTGAGGTCCAGGCCAGCACTTTAGTGGGGTCAACAGGCCCACTTGGGTGTCTGTCTCTCTACGATCTGGGCCATCTGCGTCCTTCCTGGATCTGCTTGACCATGTGCAAACTAAAGGGTGGTCTTTTCCAAAGAGAGGAATAGAATTGGGGTGCATGGGTGCCAACAACATGTTCAAGCCTTGACTGCCACCTCCAGCACCATCAGGGAAGATGAAAATAATGACAAAAAAAGATAGAGGGGGAAGGTGGAGGAGAATGTGAACATGGGAGGTCCCTTCCAGGGGACACCGCTCACTGGGTCCTGGAGGAAGAGAAGGTGAGGGGCCCTGACGGGCCAGCACAGGCAACCGCAGCTGGTAGCAAATGTTGGCTAAACAACAAGAGATGCAATTCTTTTCTTTGACTCTCTCCATTCCAAGGTAAGGGCCATGTTCCTGTTTCCGTCACTCCCTGTCCTTCTCCTGTGTGTGGTGAGAGTGTCCTCTTCAGAAACCAAAGCCTGTGAGGAGGCCCAGAAGACCTGCTCTGTGGTTGCCTGTGGCATCCCCGTCACCAACGGCACCCCAGGCAGAGATGGACGAGATGGAGCCAAGGGAGAAAAGGGAGAGCCAGGTACAGGACAGGCTGTCTGTCTTCCTATATCTTTACCTCCAGTGGGAGACTGTTCCATGTGAGGGATGCAGCAGAGACCTGGGGAGGTTCACCTTTCATTTTGAGGGATGCTAGTCCACTCAGAATAATCCCTATAAAATGGCACTGCCTCCCAATCAAAGGGCCCTATGGCCATCCAAGACCCCACACGCCCACATAGGAACTGGTGATGTGTGATCAGCCCTCAGGACAGCCTTCTCTCCCTCCATGCAGAAGGACCTTTCTTCTCTGAGTCACCACTAGCTCACTGGCTTTTTCCTGGGGTTGATGTGAATCAAGTGTTGAGCTCTTAGAGGAGGATAAGTGACGGCCACTTAGTCATGTTTCCATTATCTTGCAACAGGTCAAACGCTCAGAGGCATGCAGGGCCCTCCGGGGAAATTGGGACCTCCAGGAAATACAGGGATTCCAGGAATTCCAGGATTTCCAGGGCCAAAAGGCCAAAAAGGAGATCCTGGAGACAGCTCAGGTAAGGAGCACGCCCCGGAGTGAATGTCTGAAGGGACCCAGGCCCTGGGAATGAGAAGAAAGGGGGACGTGCCCCTTCTCCTGGTGTTTCACTAGAAGATGCTCAACTCCGCTTCCTCACTCAGCAGCTGTGTCACGTGGGGCATGAAGGGATTCCCATCGATGCCAAATACAGACTTCTAAGCCATTCAGGGCCACTCCCTAATCAGGCCTCAGTAGGAGATGGGACCTGGCCTTTCTTCACCTGAAAGTCCAATGTGTGGCTCTAGGCTGCAAGGGAGAAAAGGGTCATTCCAGGTGTTGTGTTCATGCTTGTTGACGCCAGAGTGTGTGCAGATGACCTGCCTCATAGAACCCCTGGGTAATGAAAACCATCATAGCAATTTGGCTCTTAGTAAAATAGAGAAAATTCAGCAAAGACAAAAGAGAAGTGGCACACCTTTCATTAATATTTGTCCCCCAGGTTTTTAAAATAATAAGTCTTAAGGAGTTTACCTGGAATGAGAAAAATGAAAAAGAATCACAAAAAAAATTCAAAAGGAGATTAATGAGTTGGGGATTTTCTTACAAATTATTATAGCATTATGATATTTAAGCAAGATCAGAAGAAAAGGATCCAGAGCTATGGTCACCAGTTGTTAGGAGTAACTAAGTGTATTAGTCAGCTTTTCATTATGTGACAAAATACCTGAGGAAGTCAACTTAAAGAAGGAAAGATTCAGGCCGGGCGTGGTGGCGCACGCTTGTAATCCCAGTACTTTGGGAGGCGGAGACCGGAGGATCCGGGTTCGCGGCCAACCTCAGTGCGCATGCCACGTGCGCAATCTCTCTCTCTCTCTCTCTCTCTCTCTCTCTCTCTCTCTACCTAGTGAGGCCCTCCGCAACTCCGTGAGACCTGGTTTCAAAAATAAAGCATAAAAAAATAGGGCCGTGTGTAGCGCGGAGGTAGAACGCCCCTGTGTTCAATCCCCGGTACCGCAAAAAAAAAAAAAAAAGAAGGAAAGATTTGTTTTGACTCGAGGTTTCTGAGGTTTCGGTCCATGGTCAGCTGGCTTCATTGTTTCTGGGCCTATGATGAGGCTCACTTTATGGCAGCCAGAAGCAAAAAGAGAGAAAAAGAAAGGGAGGGGCTGAGGACAAGATACACCCTCAAGGACATACCTCTAGTGACCCACTTCCTCTAACTCGGCCCCACTTCAGGAGGTTTCCACTACCTCCCAATAGTGCTGCCAAGTAGGGAGCAAGCCTTCAACGTGAGCCTTTGGGCACATCCCAGATCTAGACTATAACCCCAGACATATATGGCAAGCAGGAAGACCGTTCATTTTTTCCCCTTTGCTTCTTTTCACATTCGTTTTTTTCTGGAATAAGCTTACATTTTGGTAAGCCAATTGTCCCCCCAAAATACTCTGCTCTCCAATTTAAGGTCACCAATGTCCCCATTGCTTTGCAGTTGTCGAGGCTAAGCTGGCTAAATTAGAACGCGAGATCGGGAGCCTGAGATCGGAGCTGGACCACACCAAAAAACGTGAGCTTTTTCCCTGCCCCCGACATGGCTTCGGCCCTCACTTTTTTCCTTCAGAATAAACTAGATTGGAGTGGGGTGGTGGTGGTGGTGGTGGTGGTGGTGGTGGAAGAGAATTTATACCAATGAATACTTATTATATACCAGGGTCTGTGTTGGGCTGGCATTTTATTGCAATGTGGTTTCTTTCCACCCCCTCACCAGCCCTAGTTGTGGTTATTACACTTGTTTTATGGACAGGTGAAGAAAAAGTGGATGTATAGGTGATGCATTTCACATTACACGACTAGCAAGGGGTAGGGGAAGGAGTGAATGGAGTCTTTGTCTCCAAAATCTCTACTCCCTCCTCCACATCTGCTGCTCTCAGATGGCTGTTAATATCTCTGGTGCCCACACCTGGCAGTGAGGCCCAGGCACACCTCCTATGTCCACCTGTGCTGGGCACTTTGTAACCGATGTTGGTCTCAAGGATGGGCTATCCGAGGAGAGTTCAGGGCTTGTGTGTCCTTCATGGCCGGCAACTGGGGTATGCCTTCTCTCCAGGCTCTGGCCCCAGGAGGTTGGCCATGGACTTGTGCCTCAGAGTCCCGAGTTCTCAGAGAAGGGCTTTTTCCACTATCGTCCTGTCTCATATAGTTTTTGCTATAGTCAGTCTCATCTACTCTTTGTGATTTCAGTGTTAATCTTCTCTTCGAGCAAAAAGTCTGGAAGGAAGTTCTACATAACCAATCATGAAAAGATGCCTTTTTCCAAAGTGAAGGCTCTGTGCACGGAGCTTCAGGGCACCGTGGCTGCCCCCAAGAATGCCGAGGAGAACAAGGCCATCCAAGATGTGGCCAAAGACAGCGCCTTCCTGGGAATCACAGATGAGAAGACTGAGGGTCAGTTCACATACCTGACAGGAGGGACGCTGACCTACAGCAACTGGAAGGATAATGAGCCTAACGACCATGGCTCAGGGGAGGACTGTGTGGTTCTCCGGGCAGACGGGCTCTGGAATGACATCTCCTGCTTGTCCTCCTTCCTGGCCGTCTGTGAGTTTCCAGCCTGACACAGCCCATTCTTCAGCCCCTTCCTTGATTCCTCTGCTGCTTCCAAAGAGAACCCGATGCTGGTTTTCCCATGCCTGGTGTTAAGTCATTTCTTTGTGGGAGGGAAGGGAAAAGAAGGGACATGGGTATTTGGGAAGAGGTGCTGGGGATTGAACCCAGGGATACTCTACCTCTGAGCTACATCCCCCAGCCCTCCTCTTTTTTAAATAGGGTCTGGCTAAGTTGCTAAGGGCCTTGCTAAATTGCTGCGGCTGGCCTCAAACCTGCAGTCTTTATGTTTCATCCTCCCCAGTTACTGGGATTACAGGCATGTGCCACCACACCCAGCTGAGAAGGGATGTTTGATTGTGGGATGAGGAAGTGAGAAGCTGACAGTGGGGCACAGGGTCTAGCCCAGCCCAGGGCAACAGGCCAAGTCTCTTTTACTAGAAGGACAGTACGAGCCAGAGTCAGCCATTGAAAGGGGCTTCTTTTATAATGAGGGCACTGCAGCCCACTAGAGGGACCAATGAGGGGCCACCCCTGTGTCCGAGTGGACAGTAGATCTCAGCTGCAAAGACATCCATTCTCCTCTAAGAGTTGCCACTCCTTAGTGCCAAACCTTCCTGCCCTAAGCACCTCCCCATGGCAGGCCCAGCCCTCCCTGTGATTTGGGAGCCATTTCTAGAATCAATCCATAAGCTGCCCCAAAGCACCTTTCACTACCTGACCTTAATATCTGGCAATATCCACTAAGTAAAAACGATTAGTCTGCAGAACCCGCTCACCCTGCCCAAGTAGTTGTGGCCTCCCATTAGTCACTAGGGTGACCTCGACAGCAAAGAACGGCCTTCCCTTCCTGGATAATTTTTTTTTTTTTTTGCGGTACCGGGGATTGAACGCAGGGGCGTTCTACCTTCGCGCTACGCCCCCGGCCCTATTTTTTTATACTTTATTTTGAAACCGGGTCTCACGAAGTTGCAGAGGCCTCACTAAGTAGAGAGAGAGAGAGAGAGGAGAGAAAGAGAGAAAGAGAGTGAGCACGCACGTGCGAGAGCTGAGTCTGGCCGCGAACCCGGATCCTCCGGTCTCCGCCTCCCAAAGTACTGGGATTACAAGCGTGCGCCACCACGCCCGGCCCCTTCCTGGATAATTTTAGGGGCGTGATTCGAGTTCACACAAGAGGACAGACACCCCAAATGAGCTTCACACCCTAGAGGGTTACATCATGTGCACCAGCCAGCAGCAAGTGCGGTCTCCCTTCAGAGCTGGTTCTGCTGCTGTCTCGGCCCACACTTCTGCACAACCGTGGGGGTTTTCTGTACTGTCTCGGGGTGGGTGGATCTCAGATTCCATAGAGGAGATTGGAAAATATTTCATGAATAGACCAAGGGCCACTTTCGTTTAGTAAAAAGCTTTCTTTTTTTTTTCTTGTTTTTTTTTTTTTTGCAGTACCAGGGATTGAACGCGGGGGCGTGACCTCCGTGCTACACCCCCCGGCCCTATTTTTTTTATACTTTATTTTGAAACCGGGTCTCATGAAGTTGCGGAGGGCCTCACTAGGTAGAGAGAGACAGACAGACAGAGAGAGAGCGAGAGAGCTGAGGCTGGCCGCGAACCCAGATCCTCCGATCTCCGCCTCCCAAAGTACTGGGATTACAAGCGTGCGCCACCACGCCCAGCTTTAGTAAAAAGCTTTCATTAATCTTCATTTTCTATTTTATTTCTGTCTGTATCTGAACTGCCATGAAAAGCACTTTGTAGTGAATAACTGTTTAATGAATAATTGTCACATGGAGACATCAAAAATTGCAAAGGAACAAATGGTTTGGTGCTGAGAAGTGAATGCTGACTGTGTGCCCTCCTGCCCAGCTGTGCTCCTTCTGCAGGACTCTCCAGGCAGATGTGAGAGTGCGGCTGAGATGTGCTGGGGGCACTGGGGCCGGCTGAGTGGAGGTGGCAGGACTTTTGTCCTCAGCCTCAAGTACACCTAGACTGTCACATTGCTGAACTGTCTTCAGGTACCACAATTGGGAGCAATGAGAAGAGTGTGTGTGTGTGTGTGTGTGTGTGTGTGTGTGTGTGTGTGTGTGATGTAGAGCAGAACAATCCACTACTTCCAATTCAAATTCCAGATCACTCACCAACGGCATTGACTACTGCTTAAAATTTAGGAGCATCTATAAAACGGTGGACTAGGGCAAAGAGAAAAAGAAAAGACCGGAACCTTTTTAGAAAGGAGGAAGATATATGCATACAATAAGCCAGAACGAGAGAATGACTGTAACCAAGCACAGAAGTGACTCCTGAATTTTCTCACAGCCAAGACAGACACGGGAGACGTGACAAATGACCCTTCTGTGGTTCTATATTCTATGTTCCTGGCCTGCCTCAACATGAATGCCCCCTTTGGCATACTGTGCGTCGTAAAGGACACTGTCTGCAGCTCCAAAACAGTGGAAGGTGCAGTGACTGGTTCCCAGCGTGTGGTCCCAGTTAGGGTCCCAGTTAGTGACACCTGCAGGATAAGCCCAAGTTCTTCCATTCTCCTCCCAGGCTGCTTCCATTAGTTCCTTCTGCCCTCCCCCTTCCTCCTCCATCCCTCCATCCCTAGAGCTTCACATTCCTCCCCCAGGAGCTCTCTATGCCACTCGGGACCATCCTCTGAACCACACCCTCCACCCCGCAGTTTGAGAATGCTCTCTGGTCTCTCCTCTCGGCCCACCTTGGATGGGTAGAGCGTGTTCTTGCCCTGACTCAGCACTCAATCACCCTGTCAGAGCCCCTTTCTCTAAATGTCTCCCCCGCCACCATCCTGACTGCAATCTAGCATGAGGACAAACAACTCACCAATTCTCATCAGCAAGCATGGGGGCTCCAGACCAGTTAGTTAGCTTGGGAGAAGGTGGAGTTTATCTTAAAATACAGGATTCTCGTGAGATTCAGAGCTAAAAATTACAGTTCATCCAGGTCTCCCAGGACGTAGAAGAGGAGGGAAACGATGAATTCAAGTCCCTCTCTCTCTCTCCCTCTCTGTCTCCCTCTTCCCAACCCTCCTCAGGCTGAAAGCAGGTGTTTCTTTACTAAAGGACATACAATGATTGGCATCTTTTGCAGAGAGAACCCAATGAAGCCAGACACTCTAGGACAGACCTTAGGGGCCGCAGGCAGCATGTTCTGGAGAGTTAGGACTGGGGATGACTGAGAGGAATTTCTCAAGCCCCGTGGTTCTGTTGGAACGGGTGTCTCGGCCATTCGTTCCCACACTGGAGTTTGGACTGAGGAACCGCAGACTCTGAGCTGCAGTCTTCCTATGCTGCCCCTGCGCAGAGTGAGGACCTGAAGGTCACACCTCGGAGCTTTCTGGAAAGGAGCTGGTGTTCAGAAGTCTATGCAGCCTGGGCTCTGGCACTGGAGTCCTGCCCAGCGGGGGAGAAAAAGGTGCAGTCTCTGTGCACCGTGTTAGGATGGAGGGAGAATTGGCTTGGCAGGTGAGAAGCCAAGTTTGGAAGCAGGTGATTGCAGACTGAGGCTATCTCCCTCGTAAAGCATCGAGTGGCATGTTGGCTTCCTGAGCCTCAGTTTCCCTGTCTGCACATCTGTCTCTAAAGGCTTCCCCCTTCTTTTTGTTTTTGCGGTACTGGGTATTGAACCCAGGGGCATTCTACCTCCAAGCTACACCCCCAACTCTATTTTTTTCTTCTTTATTTTGAAACAGGGTCTCACTAAGTTGTGGAGGGCCTCACTAAATAGCTGAGGCTGGCCGCAAACCCTAATCCTCTGGTCTCTGCCTCCCAAGTACTGGGATTACAAGTGTGCGCCACCACGCCCAGCTAGGGCTTCCCCCTTCTAAAGCTCCAGGAATCTCTGGTCATTTATAGGTCTGGACTGTAGGACCCATTTCCAGAGCAGAGCTGCAGGATCCAAAAACTACTTTCAGTTTTTGTTGCCTGTCTGTTTTCACCAAATAACTGTGGGTAAAACATGTATCTGTTATTTCTGAATTCTATAGAAAGCCAGGCTGGGTAAGTTGAAATTGCAAATATAACTTGCCCTTGAGATGGGAACTTTGGGATTAAATTGTGTCTGTGAGTCCATGTTCTCCTGCGGAAGCACAGACAGCCAGCGTGGCTGTGATTGGCTTTGTGTGGTAGGTGAAATCAATTACCAAAGCTTGTGACATTTGAGGCCCACTTCCAGCCCAGGTCCTGGATCCTGGAATTGCAGGGCCTTGTTCCCAGAGGCAGTCTTTCTGGGGGATCCGACAGCTTTGCTGCTGACACTTTGGGCCACGGCCAAGACAGAGGTGAGAACTTAGGGTCCCAGCTGAAGGCCTAGCACTCATATCCATCAGAATCGGAGCTCCCTCCCACCTGGACACGGCCAGCCTCCTTTCTCTGTGGCTGTCAGAGATGTCCCAGCACCAGGGGTCAGGCTCTGGACTTGCCCCGTGATATATGTGTCACGGCAGAGCCTCTGACCTAGAAAGTTGTTTGCTGGTTATTGTGTAAATATCTGTGTGTTGGGTACTACCAGGAATCGGGGTGGTTTTTTTTTTCCCCCATTAACCAGGAAGGGATCAGCTGTCATCAAGGGGCCTGGGCTGGACATGCCGGGAAGTAGATTTTGTAAAGGGATGTTGTCCTAGTGGCCGATAAGTTGCTGGGAAGGTAGGAGGGGCTCGGGGCAGGAGTCCATCTGGGAATGGGTGCTCCTGACCCTAGTGGCTACCATGTGGGAGGAGGCAGCGTCTCCAAGAAGGAAGCAGGGGTTTTACTGGGCAAACACATGCATCATGCTTCAAAGAAATGGGTGCAAGGAGCCCTTTAGCAACTGAACAAATACCTCAGACCAAGCTAGCCGCCCCCATCCCTGGTCTGCCCTGTCTTGTCCTGTCAGGCGGGGTCTTGCGCCACCTTCTGTGGCTCTTCAGAGCAGGGACCGGCAGAATTGACCGGAATACTTCATAAAATTGTAGGAACTCGGTCCCATTCTGGGCCCAGTGAATTAAAATCTCAGAAATCTCTCATCTTCGTGAGGTCCTCAAGTGACCCGGATGTTTGGCCAGTTTTGGAAACCACCAATCCAAGAAATACAGTCCCCACAGAGCTTCTGCCTACCTCTCATCCTCACAGGGTGGCCGAGCCCCAGATGTCAGCCTTTCTCCATCTCTTGTAGGTCTCTCATAGGGAAAAGGGGGTCATAGTGTCAGATCCTGAATAATCTCTCTCAACTACCCAGGGCCCCACTAGTAATAACCAGATGCAGACCCAAATCCTTCCCTACACATTCCTGGGGGCCTTCTTGACTTTGTGGAGTGGGGCTGGGGCTGGAGCAGCTCTGAGGAGTGTGGGAGGCACTGGGGCCGTGAAACCAGAGTGGGGGATTTGCGTGTCCCCAGGCTTGGGCTATTTGTACATAGTTGTGTGCATGTGTGTTGAGTGTCATACAGAAGCCAAAAGGCTTGGAATTCCCTGCACCCTGCTACTAGGGGCTCAGCCCTGCCCTCCGCTAGCCTGTGTCCAGTTCTCCCTCCGCACCTTCCTCTCTGAGGAGCATTGGCTCTGGGTGGTTCCAGAGGCTCAGAGTGAGGAGTGTGGGAACTTGGTCATGCACAAAAGGCCCTGAGCGGTGTTGCAGAATGCTGAGGGCTCACCAGAGATTGGACGACAGCATAATCTTCCCCCGTGCAGGTGTTAGATCATGTATCACCACTGCCCCCTCACCTGAGTCCTTATCTGTTTCTTTTTTTTTTTTTTTTTTTT
>PVJS01040928.1:0-18199 GCA_004027185.1 Glis glis
CTATATAAGCTCTATGCTGACACAATTTGGTGCTCAATTTTGGACTTTAGTCCTCTGGGCCCCACTTTTGCAAATAAAGTAATTCTTCTTCCCAACCTCGTCTCTGGGTGGTCATCTCTCCACACCTGGCTTCCTGAAACAATTGGAGAGCCAGCCAGGAGGTCTGTGGTATGGTAGATCCCAGCCTGGTGTGTTTTGCCTCTCCCTCTACTGGCCATGGATACGCAGCTTCCCTGTTGACTCCAGTACACTTAGCATGCAAGGGGCTTCTTTGTCCCTGTGTGGTAGACCTCAATAGGGAAACTGATGTCCCATGGAACCACCTCAGGAGGAACGTAGACTGGGAACGGAATGAAGGATATTGACAGATGTCTGAATCATGGTAGGAAAGCTCCGGGGAAACTCAGGACCCGAAGGGGGCTCTGATCAACCCTGACAGTCCTCCAAGTATCAGCACTAGGTGACTGTCGGGAAAGCAGGACCCAGGAGAAAAGGGAAGATTATGTGGTGTGTGTCTAAGACAGACAAGGACTGCAGATTCTGATCCCAGTGCATTGGCCTGAATCAAGTCCAGAGTTCTAATCCGCAGTTCCAGGGTGACCTCATTCAGCTTAGGACAGCACTGACATAATAGCCAGAATTACCAGCCTGACAAAGCTAAGAGGGGCCTGAAGTATCCTTGAGAGAGGACTGCCCAGAGATGAATGAAATGAGTGTTGTCTCATACCTGTGTCACATCAAAATAGGAAGGACACTAGGGAAGCTGACTCCTCTGCCACGGCCTCGCTTCCTACGGAGTCTGCGTGAACCTACACACATGACGTGGTAAAAGCTTCAAGGAAGTATGCCCGTAGATAAAGGTTGCCTGGCATGATCCTCTGTGTTCTTGGCTATTCTCTCTTTGCTGTAATCTTCTTGTCAATGATTCTCTTAATCTTTAATAGATATGGCTCAGTAAGCACAGTGTTCTTTTCCAAATTAACAACTGTGCCCTATGAGTAAAACAGACGAATTGTTCCCAGGAAAACAGTCTTGACTAATTAACTTTGGCCCCGAACGCTCCTGTGCTCTTGCTTAGATTAGCCCAGAAGGGCAGAGGGAGCTCAAGGACAGTTGTGGATGTGTTACAACAGGAAGAACTTTTTGTGGAAACTTCATGGAAATGATTTTGGAGATGGTTTGAAAGAGATTTAGTAATTTGAAACAAAGAGAATTATAAAAGTTTATAGTAAGAGAGCTATAAAAGGCACTAGGCTAAACTTTAAACTCTTGCCCTGTAACCATAACCTCAATAGATAATCTAGGTGCCAAAACCTCATCTAGCAGCCGCCCACAGCATTATGCCAAACGAGACGTATACTGTGACGATTTGGACTGTTACGTCTAGCAGCTGCCCACGACACTATGCCAAACGAGACATATGCTCTGACGATTATCTGCTCTCATAGCTTTGCACTGTTATTTCTTAAAAATCATTAAGATTGTATAAACCACAAACATAAACAATGATCAGCTGATGATGTATTTTGTTTCCTTAATCATTGTGTATAAAATCCTTGCCTGAAGCTTTGCAAGAATACACTCAGATGCAACTTCCTTGAGTTGTCTGTGTCTGTTTGTCACTCATTGCCGAGTCCTTGCCCACCATCCCGAGACCCCTGTCCCATCGGTCTCAGTTCTCCGGCTGAGCTGGTCCGTCGCACTCCTCTTGAAACAATGATCACAAATTTCAGGAAAGGATATAATGTGGACTATTGGGAAAAATTAAGTCCCGGTAAGCTGCAGACCCTCTGTGAAGTAGAATGGTCAGCTTTTGATATAGGGTGGCCGGGTAAATTTTCATTTGATAGAGTTTTAGTTCAAAAGGTTGGGGTTGTAATCACTATAGACCTCAGGAACCCAGACCAGTTCCCTTATGTAAATTCATGGCTCCAATTGGTCATCCGACCTCCCCCCTTACCTGGTTGAGGGATCCAGTCTCTAGAGTTCTAGTGTCCAGTGGCAGATAGGAAATGCTGACTTTCAAGAAATTTCCAGAAAAGGCACCAGTTTCATTAGGAAACCTTGAAGAGCTAGAATTGACACCGCCCTACAACCCTGCTAATAGGACTGAGTAGATGCTCATGTGTGCACGCACTACACAATCTTGGGTGGCTTATAATTCAGCTGTTGGTTACAGAAATCAGTCCTTACCATATATGCTGAATCTACACCCGAGGCAAAGGGATTCCAGGCCAGAGCAGCA
Organism: Glis glis; assembly: GCA_004027185.1. Taxonomy (NCBI): domain Eukaryota; kingdom Metazoa; phylum Chordata; class Mammalia; order Rodentia; family Gliridae; genus Glis; species Glis glis. Next base: position 2,246 of record PVJS01040928.1, read on the forward strand.
ATTTCCCTTGCAGGAGGTATGAAGACCAGTACAGGTGGTCCCAGGGCAGCCGATGTTAGTATATCAGCCCTTCACCACCACAGAACTCCTAAATGGGAAGCATCACACTCCCACCTGTTCAGAAAAAAACTTAGGGCCTTGTGGATTTGATCCAGCCCATCTGTCAGACTCACAACCCTACCTGGGCAGATTGCAGACCGCTGCTTCTCACTCTCTTCAATATGGAGGAACAAAGGTGAGTCCTCCAGCTAGCTACTTAATGGGTTAAGAAAACTGCCTCATCAGGGACTGCAGACCCATCAGCATGAGCTAGACTCTATTTGCCGGCAGGAAATCCTAACTGGGACCCCAATGACCCACAAGATATGGTATGCCTCTGGGAATATTGGGAAACATTGGCCCAGGGCATACAGAGAGGTTTCAATCACTGACATAGAAAGAGTCAGCAAAGTACTACAATGGCAAGACCAGAGTCCTAGTGCCTTTTACAAGAGGGTATGTGAAAATTATCACACCTTCACTCCCTTCAACCCAGAGGCACAAGCAAACCAGTGAATGATAAACATGTCCCTTGTTAGTCAGAGCACAGGGGATGTCTTCTGCAAGTTACAAAGGCTGGATGGCTTTGCTGGAATGAATGCCATTCAACTACTGGAGATCTCCAACAAGGTTTCACAAACCATGATGTAGAAGAAAAAATAGATGCTGACGGGAGGATGAAGAAAGAAGCTGATATAATCATGGCAATGCTGATGTTTTGCTCAGCCACAGGTCAAAGACCCCCACTGGGAAAACCTCCAGGAAGAATATTGTCCCTATGCTGGGACCAGTGTGTCTTCTGCAAGGAAACTGGCCACTGGAAAAATGAGTGCCCTAAAGGGAAAAAACAAGGCCAACCACGGTGTGAACTGCAAGGAGATCAATGCCCAAAATTGCTCGCTGTTGGAGGAGCCAGTATGTTTGAAGATTGAAGGGGACTCCAGGTCAATTGCTCCTGGGGTGTCCATGGTGTGGATGATGGTAGGGGCCCATGTCATTGACTTATTGGTCAGTATGGGAACTGAGCATTCTGTCATTATTAGCCCCATAGGTTCTCTCACTAGAGACTGAATAGATATCATCAGGATACAGGAAAAAACACCCAGTAGGCCTTCTGTAAGCCAAAGCACTGCACCAACATAGGATGAGAAATTATACATCAGTTCCTCTATATGTCATAATTTCTAGTGCACTGTTCCGGAGACACATTTGGAGCAAATTATAGGCTACCATAACCTTTTCTGAGGCAGGAAAATTGTTCTCAAGGTACCCCTCCCTCCAGATGGCTCCTCGTCACCCTGCAGGTTCCCCAAGAGAAAGAATGGAGACTGTTTGAGGAATAAGAAGTACTCTCTAAACCCAAGATAGGCCAAAAGATCACCCACCATGTGGGGCAGAAGACAACTTGCCAGATCTTGCAAATAAACCAGGCCCCATTATTAATAGAACTTAAACCTGGGGCCCAGGGTGCTCACCTGAGACAATACCCGATTCCCCGGCAAACCTTGGAAAGCATTCACCCACACCAGAGAGGCTGCTAAAAATGGCATCATCGTCCCCTGCAGTGTCCTGGAACACACCACTCCTGCCATTATGGACACCAGGGGCCCAAGACTATCGTCCGGTGCAAGATCTCCAGGCCATCAACCAAGTAACTGTCTCCCACCACACACCAGTGCCCAACCCTCATACTCCCCTTAGCCTCCTCCCAACCACTGCCACATGGGTTTATCTCTCTGGACCTCAAAGATTCCTTCTTCAGCATGCAATTGGCCCCTGCCAGCCATGAACTCTTTGCCTTCGATTGGGAAGATCCACATTCAGGAGCAAAAAGCCAATTCACCTGAACCCAACTGCTGTAGGGGTTCAAAACTTTCCCCACCAACTTCTGGGAAACCCTCACAAGAGATCTCTGAACTTTCCCTTTACAGAAACTAGGCTGCAACCTCCTCTAGTATGTAGATGAACTCCTATTGGCACATGAGACTTTAAAAAGATGCATAAAAGGAACTGATGCCCTGCTTCACCATTTAGACCACGGAAGGTAGAGTCCCCCGGAAAAAGGCCCAAATAAGTCAGAGGGTCATTAAATATCTTGGGTTCCATTTAAAATAAGGAGAGGGACTTTTAGGGACTGGGAGAAAAGAGGAGATCAGAGCCATTCCAGTGCCAATTTCCAGTAGGACTTTATGATGTTTCTTAGGACCTATGCAGTTCTGCAGATTCTGGATACCCAACTTCACTGTGATCACTAAGTCTCTACATGAAGCCACAAATAGGGGAAAAGGAAAGCCTCTAATATGGGAAGAGAACCAATAGGCAACATTCAACCTACTAAAGAAAAAGCTACAAGAAGACCCAGCACAGTGACTCCCATACCTAGACAAAATGTTCACTCTATATGTCTCAGAAAAAAAGCTAGTACAAAAGCTAGGGTCATGGGAATGTCCAGTTGCCTACCTCTCAAAGAGTTGAATGGAGTTGTAGTTGAAGGGTGCCATGTTTGCAAACTGTGGCTGTAATGGTGCTGCTTTCTCAGGAAATAGACAAATTGACATTCTTAACCAAATACCAAGGTCTCCTATGTGAAAACCCATGCTTCATAAAGGAAGGCATAAGCACCATAAACCCATTACCATCTTACCCATTGGAAAAAGCACCATCTTACCCATTGGAAAAAGGGGTCCTGCCCATGACTGCAAAGAAGTAATTGCTCAGGTATATTCAGGTAGGCCTGACCTAAAGGATCAGCCTCTTAAAAACATGGATTTGGGAATTTTGTGGACAGTAGAAGTTCTGTCACTCAGACAGGCGCCTGGCAGGTCAAATAGGTGGTGGTCACCCTTGAAGCCAACATAGAGGCAAAACTAGCTTTGGGCAAAAAGACAAGTCAACATTGTACTTTTTTCAGTTGTCTCAATTCAAAGGAAGAACCAGGACTGCTCCATAGAGTTCAAACAGTTTGTGCCTCATCTTTGGAAAATAAACAAATAGATTCATCTGAACTGCCCATATAGAACTGAAAAATCTTGAGAATTAATTTGGGTCTCACTTTGAGAAATCATCTCCATTATGGCCTGCCGTTTTGGATAGGTTCAGATAATGGCCCTGCCTGCATCTCAAAAGTTGTTCAGGCTATGGCACTACTGCCATAATGGAGCAAAAAGCCAATTCACCTGAACCCAACTGCTGTAGGGGTTCAAAACTTTCCCCACCAACTTCTGGGAAACCCTCACAAGAGATCTCTGAACTTTTCCTTTACAGAAACTGGGTTGCAACCTCTCAGCATTACATGAAAGTTACATATGGCCTATCACCCACAAAGCTCAGGGAAGGTTGACAGGATGAACCGGACCCTAAAAATGGGGTTGTAAAAAATTTGTCAGGAGACAAAATCATGCCAGAATAGGCCCTACCCAAATACTGTTTAAAATTTGGTGCACCCTGATTAAATAGACCGGGTACTTGACCTATGAAAAAGTGTATGCCTGGCCTCTCTCCATATCGCATTTTCTCCCTCGGAGGCTGTGAGAATGTGGGGAGACTGAGTTGCATCAGCTAATGTTGGGGCTAATAGAAATCACCCCAAAACTAACCACTTGAGTCTTAGATAGGGCCCCAATAAGTCTTTTCTCTTCTATCCACCCATTGCAGCAAGGGGAGTCAGTGTAGGTAAAAGACTCTAACCTGATTCCACTAAAAGCACAGTGGAAGAGACCCCTTACTATTGTCTTAACTGCAAACCCCACAGATGCAAAAGTAGAGAGCATAGCTACCTGAATCCATCATAGCTGCCTCAATATAGCCACAGAAGAACTGCTGGGGAAGGCTGCAAGAAACCACGACAAGCCCTGCCACCTAACACTGCAAAAGACGCCATGCCCTGCTCCAGTCACACCCAGGAAGCTGACTGGTCTACACAGGGCCAAAGCCTGATGATATTCTTCATCATCAGGACTTCACTAGGGTTATCTGAAATGAGCCAGACCATACCCTTCCAATCCCTTCTCACTGCTGGCAGGCTCGAAATGTCCTATACTGAAGTCCCACCACCTCTTTCTCACCTGGTAACTGAGACTCAAAGTTTGTGACCCCAACAGCAGGTATTAAACGTAGGATATCAAAGGAGGGAATGAGGCAGGAGCCTAAGATGGTGGTGCCCTGCACCAACCATGCATCTGCCATCTAGGACCAGTTAGAGGAAATCGGGATCAGGAAAAAGAACTAAAACCTAACCCAAGCTTCTGCACCTCTCAAGCCAATCAATAAATGCCCCGTCACCCTAGGATACGTAATCTGTATGATGACACCATTTGGGGCTCAGACTTCAGACTTTAGTCCTCCAGTCCCTGTCAGTAGAAATAAAGGATTTCTCCCTCCCAACCTGGTCTCAGGATCATCATCTCACTATGGCTGTCTGCCTGCAAAAATTCCACTAGGGTTTCTCCTCCTTTGTCTCTAGTTCCTCCTGTATTGCAATTTCTCCAGCTTCCATATACAGGGGAAAACATTTGAACTTTCACTTTTTGTAACTGACTAATGTCACTTTTCATAACCTCCAGTTCCAACCATTTCCCTGCAAATGACATTAATTTTGTTCCTCTTTCCAGAGATCACTTTACCAAGTTTCAATAGATTAGATTGTATTGCCTGCTTGAGGTACATGATGATGTGACTTTAAAATGTCACCTGAACAAATTGCCATCCTAGAACAATTGTGAGTGGATATAAATGTGGTTTCTTCTGAAAGTGGGGCTCATTTTTTTTTTTTTTTTGCTACTTGGAATTGAACCCAGGGGTATCTACCTTTGAAATATACTCCGTGTCATTTTATTTTTTATTTAGAAACAGGATCTCTGTAAGTTGTTGAGCCTAGCTAAGTGGCTAAGGCTGGCCTCAAACCTGTTAACCTCCTGTCTCAGCCTCCCAAATACTGGGATTGCAAGGATACACCACAATGCCCAGCTAGGTCTCATTCGTTAGCAAAAATATTTATCAAAAGCCTGGAAACTTGTAAACTTTCTTTATCTTCATACAATTGTACTAATAAAACATAAATTATAAAAGTACACAATGCCTTGTAAGTTTATTGATGCCTCCATTTTTAACATTATTTAACTCACAACCATGGAGAGTAAGAGATGTTGCAGAAAACTGTCTCCTTACTAGGACATGCATTGCATGGGTTCAACTTCTTGCATGATGTTTCTGAACTTTACACATGCCCCTTGGCCCCAAGAGGCTTGGCTGCAGTGATCTGCAGACTAGACAGCCACACCCTACACACAAACATGGGGGCAAATTTCATGCAGTGTGTGGGTATATGACTGGAAGGGAAAAGAGGCAGAACTCTGTCCTATTCAAAGATGGAGAGGACTGAAAGAAAACTATTCAGTGTTTCAGGTATTTGAATTCCTTGTCCTCAGTATACATCCCCTCCCCAGAAGATCTGAGAACCATGAGCCATGGTCATTGGAGGGAAAGCCATCCCTGGTTACATGGATAGCAGTGGGTGGAGCTATCCTCTTACCTTCTCCAATGGAACCCCAGGCTTTTTTCTGTTACCATGCCTATGACTAAAAGTATTTCCTAAAACCCATGTGTGTTTGAAGCAAGACATTGAACATATTTTTACAACTAGTACGACATTGGGAAACTGGTATTAGTTATGGTGAAGGCAGCAGTGTTCCCTCTTTCAGACACATTCTTTGTGAAATTTCAGCAGCATGACCATTGTGGTTTTGGTCTTGCTGACATTCAGATAACATGAACTTGAGGGTGCTCAGGAAGCATAGAAAGGAAAATATTGATTCACATGTCTCACATTTCCATTTAAAAAGAGTAGAAATTAGGCTACGGAAACTTTAAAATCTAGCTCAAATATGTTCCTTTTTAAAGTACTCATATTAATGAATAGATATTTCAATTCAATATTCTCTGACATTGAATCTAGGTGGTTCTTCATACATCAAGAATGATCAATATAATGAAGATCATTATAAAGCTTTCTACAAATGTGAGTATCCCCAGGTGTCCTAGGTGTTGCTCTGGTATCTATTACCCATCCAAAGATCAAGTCTCAGAAATATTCCAAGAGCTCCATGGAAATAGGTACATGGTGGGATTCCAGGGTAAATTGGGAAACATTATCCTGTCTCTTCTTGAAACTTGAGTTTTAATTTTAAAATTTGAGTTTAAAATTTTAAAATTTTAAAAAGTGAGTATCATTCATGTAGTGGTAAAACACATATGTTTTGGTCCCATGTGCAATTGTAAATTTCCAAGGACAACATAGGAAACCAAATATTATCATTTTAATTGGGATTGTGGGAATTTGTTTTGCAACGTCAAACCTTCTTAAATGGCATCCTAGATTCCCTAGGCTCTGCTTTGACTTGTCTGTTTCTCGTGTTTCCTTTTTTATTACATAACCGTGGGAGACAAAGTGCCAATGCACTCTACCTGGGATGGTGGGAGTATGTTTCATGTTCAGCCAGAGAACTCAGCTGTTTTCTCCATCTCCTTAAGTCTCAGGAGCCACCACCGCTAACGATATGTACAGAGAGATTCCTAGGCTATAATGAGGTTCTGAAAATTCCCTAAGTCTCATTGCTGTTGATAAGAGTCTGGAGAGCTAGAGTGAGGCACAGAGAAGGCCATCTGACCATCTGAGCCATGGCAGAATAGACTCAGTCTGCCAGGAAAGCCCTGGTCCTCTTGTGATGGGCCAAGATGTATGCAGCCAAACTTTCTCAGCTCATGGGATATTTCCTCCAACCACAGGCATGTGTTTTTCTAAATAAACAACTTTTCTATTCAATTAAACCATGGAAATTAGCGAGAGAAGACTGGAAAAATTCAGTTGATTGACAGAGAAGTAAGATATCCCCAAAACCCATTTGGACAATGATTCAAAAGGAAAAATGCTTTTAATAGATGCATAGTGTGGTACCAGGGGGTTATCATTACTTGTAAGTGTGTATACCTCATAATGGTTATAAAAACTCACACTGAAAACAAGTTTTCAGTATTCCTCCTTTTGGAACATCTGAATTTCATGAATATTTGCATATTCATTTTTTTTTCACTGTCATCTCAGGCCAATTTGGGGAGGCTGTTTATGTATAGAAAGTTATACACTTCTTGTAGATTTTCCAATATATTAACATAGTTGTAAAATTTTATCTGTAATGATCCTATAGGTTTCTCTGGTTGATTTAATGCCTTCTTTTTCTCTTCTAATTTTATTTATTTGGGTCTTCTAACATTTTTATAGTCAATATAGCTGAAAGTTTTTCTGCTCTGTTTACCTTTTTAAAGATACAAGTCTTATCCAGGCATGATGACACACACACATGGACTCCCAGTACTTGGGAGGCTGAGAAAAGTATCATAGGGTCAAGGACAGTGTCAGCAAGTCAGCGAGATCATCAGCTGCTTAGCTACAACCTGTTTTTAAATAAAATAACAAAAAAGGCTGGGAATGGAGTTCGAATGGAGAATTCCTCTGGGTTCAATTCCCAGTACCAAAAACAAACATCAAAACACATATGCAAGTCTTCGTTTTGTTGATCATTTTTCTTTTATTCTCTAATTAACTCATCTCTGCTATCATCTTCATTTCCTTTTTTTACTAATTTCTGATGTCATTTTTTCATGCTTATCTAAGAATTTGAGATGCTTCATTAAGTTGTAAATTTGAGAACTTTCTATTTTTTCAAAGTAGGTACTCATGCCTAGAATCTTTGCCTCTTAGAACTAATTTTGCATGTCCCACAAGTTTTATATGTTGTGTTTCCATTTTCATTTGACTCAAGGTATTTTTTAAAATTTCCCCTATGTTTTTGCAGTACCCACTGTTTAAGAGTGTGTCATTCATTCTACTTCTCGTTGTCTAATTTCTGTTTCTCTTGTACCTGATTATCAGTTTCATTCCATTGGGATCAGAATAGATTCAGGATATTTTTAAAACATATTCCTAGTTTCTCAAGACTTGATTTCTGTCCTAGTATATCTTGTGGACATTTCAAGCATAATTCTTCCATTTGCTGACCCTTAGTTGATATATGTTCATTTTATATTTACTAAAAATGATAGAGCCAGGCATGGTGGGTAAAGCCTGCAATCCCAGTACTTGAAAGGCCAAGACAGAAGGATTGCAAACTCAAGGACAGACTGAGCAAGTATCAAAACTCTCAGAGACCAAGCACTACTCTGTTTCAAAACAAAAAAGAAAAAAAATTCTAGGGGTGTAGGTCTGAGGTTGATTTCCCTGGGTTCGATACCAAGTGCCAGAAATAATAATAAAAAAAAAGAATGAAAGAAAGGAAATCTGGTAGAATAGCAGGCTATTATATAGTAACATCAAGATCATCCACAGCTAGTTGAAAAGGGAAGAAAATTATTTTTCTAAGTGAATTTGTATTTAAAATATTCTCCTCTGAAATCCAATACAGCAATTCCCCTTTTGAAGATGGAACCACACTCTATTCCTGATTTTCAAATATGTGTGTAACAGGAGTACAGAGACTAATGCTTATACCTGAGATTATTTTCAGTCTTGACAAATACTGTCTTTTCCCTAATATAATATATTGTGAAAGAAATAAACACATTCCCTATTACCAGTCAGTCATTCCAGTTTCAAACATAAAATTACCATTCTACATGATGTGTATAAATCCAGCTCTGCTCCAGGACAGCCCCTGAGAATGGACTTCAGGAGGTGGCACAATGACTGGTGGATCTCCAGGGTCTTGACTGTTTTCTCCTTCCATCCTCCTGAGAACCCACACCCTCCTGTCACATGCCCTCCCCTCCTGGAGAAGTCTGAGGGACATGATTACCATGTGCCCCTAAGCCTTCTCTATTAGGACTTTCAGGTCTCCTCCTCCTCTGAGGAGGAGAGTGACTGGGAATGACACACTGCCTTGAAGGACAACCCTGCCTCCAGCCTTAGGGGATTCATTGGGGACTACTGTGCTGAGGAGCCAAACAGGCAGGGGGCAGGCTGGTCCTGGAAATAGGAGCCTCCTCAGCAGGGGGGCATGTGCAAAGGCTGGGACCCCAGAGAGTGCTGAGGCAGGCACAAAGACATTAGCTCTTTGATTTGCATAACCTAAATTGTGTTTAAAATGGAAATTCATTAAACTGGCATAGAAAGGGTTTTGACAAGTGACAAGAGATTGTGGATGGAAGAAAAAAGGAGACAGGAATAAGGAAACAATGTTACATTCATATACAAATGTATCACTTCCAATGTGAGTATCAGCGAAGCAGAGGGTTAGTGTATGGGGAGGGTGTGTTGTGGTGGGAAACACACCACGAGATATAGAACACATATATTAATATATCACTCTGTGTGTGTGTGTGTGTGTGTGTGTGTGTGTGTGTGTGAGTGTGTGTGTGTGCGCGCACACATGCATGTATGTGTGTGTATTTGGCGCTGGAAATTGAACTCAGGGATGTTTAATACCAAGCTACACCCCAGACATTTTTATTTTTTATTTGAAAAGAGGGTCTCACTAACTTGTTGAGAGCCTCCCTAACTTGCTGAGGCTGGCTTTGAATCTGAGGACTTCCTGTCTTCACTTCCCAAGTACTAGGATTACAGGCACGCACCTCACACTCTGCTTGAATGTATCACTTCAAATCTCACTACACTGTATGAAGGCAATTGAACAGCTACACTTAAGTAAAAGAAACTTACTGGCTTTGTAAAGGAGATTAAGCCCATGATTCCTCCTTCTTTCATAATATTAATTATATTGATTGTTTTATTTAGATACAATTTCTGGAGCAATTATAATTCCATCCATCTCCATTTCCGAAGAGAATATCTCTCAGGACAATCTCCCTTCTTCAGGCCTTGGCTTCTTTTTTCTTTCTTCTTACCCCAGCCAGTGTCCAGTTCTCAAGTCCTCACTGTGGAGGGATGTTCTCAACTTTCAGGCTATATCCAGGGCATTAATAAGGATGCCACAACTTCCCCTGGCCCTGGGATTCTGCAGATCACACACCCTTCATTATATCCCCTCCATTCTCATGTCTTCTGAGGCCATGCTCTAATGTACTTCAGCCCCTACATCTTGGTTACTGAATCTGGGAGGCTCTTGAGTCCCAGAATGTGGGATTCAGTGACCCCTGTACTCAGATACTCCATGATCTTTGGCCAAAAATCTCATATCACTGGATTATGTGCAGAATTCTAAGATTCCCTCAATGTTCCAAACTCTGGTGCTATGGAGACATGCCTTTATTTTGTCATAGTGATGAAGGAATTTTGCAGATAAAATTATCATTCACAATTTTTTAATCAACGGGAAGGATCCTGAGTGTACCTAACCTGAAGAGGTGCATCCTTTGATGTAATTCTACTAGTTATGAAAAGAGAATTCAAGGCAAAAACTTTACCCAAGAAGGTAACCTGCAAAAATTGAAGAAGCAAACTGTGCGCTTGGGGGAAGGTCGAGGTAGGTCAATGGTCGAGTCCCTCCCTAGAAAGTGGAGGGCCTTGAATTCTAAAGCCATGAAGCACAAAAAGGGATGGAGGAAAAAGAAAGGAAAGAGAAAGAAGAATATAAGAGAAAAGAAAATCAACAACCTCACAGAAAAAAAAAAGGGGGGATATACAGAAAGGAAGAACAGCCAGGATGTGGGAACTGAGGACCATGCACAGACTGTGAGACTCAAAGTCCTGGTCAAATGAACCTTCTCAGCAGCTGAGGTATGACATCACTCATCCTTAATTTTATCTGGGAATCACCAAACGCTATTCATTACAGTCTCCATAGTGTTTAAATTTGCCCCTTGTATAAGAATTAAAATTCCCCTGCATTTGTTTTCGCCTATTCAATTTTTAGAAAATTTGCCAGGGACTTCAGTTTCATTCTACATACATTACCCACTCCCCTATTATCCTCTTCAGGGCACACCATCAATTAGGTTAATATAATTTTCTATACACAATTACCAGACATGCAGTTGAAGAAGTGGTTAAATACTGAGAGGCCAGAAAACATCTTGGAGAGAAGAATGTGCATGAGTAGTCTATGAATCTTTTGGACACTGAAAAGACCAATTATATTCGATGGTATTTGAAGTTTAAACTAGACATCTAATCCCAGTATGTGGGAGGCTGAGAGAGGATGATTATCATGTTCATGTCCAGTCTCTACAATATAAGGAGTCCCTGTTTCAAAAACAAACAAACAAAAAGGAGCTGGGAATATAGCTTAGAGGTAGAATGCCTGTGGGTTTGATCCCCAGTACCACACACACACACACTTTGAAGTTTAAAACAAATAAATTATCTCATGTGTTTTCTTATCTCAACTCTTTTATTGTCCATCCACAATAGAGAGATCTCCAACACCTATGGGGCTGTGATGATTGAGCTCACATGCTGAAACATTTGCCTTCTTACTGGGCTATAATGCTCTCCTCACTCATTTCTGGGACCACGACTCAGCAGACTTCTAAGCTCCTTGCAGTGAATAGCGTGGTCAATGAGTCAATTATTTCACAATAATGACACACAGTGAGTGATAGACAAAAATTCACTGGTGCCTTCTTCAAGGACACAATGATAATAGGTACCAGAGTACCCTTTCTTGTTAGTAAGTATATTAGATTCTGAAGCATTTCTGACGCATAATAACCAGCCCTACAATCCTGGGGTACCGGGATACCTCCTGCCTGCACTTAACATTGAACATCTAATGTCAATATTGGTGCAATTTCAATCGAGAATGGCATTCTATGCTCACCAGTGCATGCATTGCCATGAATTCAGTTCCCTGCTCTCTTCTTCTGGGTATCCAATTACAGACAGTCCAAACACTAAGAAGGAGTATCTGCGGATGAAGAAAGAAACCATGAGACTCCAGTCATGCACAATTTCCAGAACCCCAGCCATGAATTCCCTATCATTCAGTATAGTGTGAACTCAAATACGATTAAAGAAAAATGCAATGAACTCTAAGAGAGACAGGTATAGGACTCTGATTTATACACCAAGGTCAAATGAAAAAGGTGATAACTGTGATTTTTTAATAAAGATGCTGGAAGTGCAGCTATTTTATAAAAATCATTGTTTTCCCCATATGAATTGGCCCGTGGAGTCAAGAGAGATTCAATTCCCTCACCTATTCCAAAACATGGGGATCCATGCATTGCATCAAATGTAATTTTTGTTTTGGCCTGTAGGTAAACCATCGTGAAATGGTTCAGAGTTTAGTTTTGCTTTATTTGGTATCAATGTTTATCCACCATCTACCATGCCCCATCCACTGTAGAGTCTCACTCTCTTCCAACACTCCCTCAACAATGGGTTACATCTACCCACCCATCTTGGACTTGGTAATAAATCAATTGTGTTCTATTTGATGTAAAACTCAAATTTAGCACACTATTCCACCTTGAGTTGTCAATGAACCCCATTTTGCCAGTTGAGCCTTTAATATACCCTGCATCCAAAATACTAGGAGTGCCTGTATCATAAAGTTACTGTCGTGTACTGTTGCAATTATTCAGATCAAGGATGTTCAGAACTGAGGTTTATACACAATGACTGGAGATTTGGAAGAAATCTAGTTGTTCCATTACTAAAGTGGGAGATGAAACTTTTGAAATCTTCTTTTATATTAATATTCAATAGCTACAATACTCCTGTTTTCAATTATAGGAATGCCCCTGGGAGGGAGACACAAAGTCTTTATAAATGCCTTGGTTCCCTTAAAATATCAACAATAATCAATTGCATTTCATGACTAAATGGTAACATATGATGAATAAAAGTAGATTTCACTCACCCATTTGTACCTGATGTCAAGAAATGAAGGATAATTTTACAAAATTTGATTCTGTGATTACAGATTTTCATATATTTGCTTAAGACTCATAATAATCATTACTATAGAGTATTTTCAAATTTCACAAAGGACATAAACACAGGTTGAGGAAATCCTAAGAACTTGATAAGTTTTCCCAGATAGAAAATGACACACACGCCGGGCGTGGTGGCGCATGCTTGTAATCCTAGTACTTTGGGAGATGGAGACCAGAGGATTCAGGTTCGCGGCCAGCCTCAGCTTTCTCTCTGTCTCTGTCTCTGTCTCTGTCTCTCTCTCTCTCTCTCTACTTAGTGAGGCTTCCGCAACTTCGTGAGACCCAGTTTCAAAATAAAGTATAAAAAATAGGCCGGGGGTTTAGCGCGGAGGTAGAACGCCCCTGGGTTCAATCCCCGGTCCACAAAAAAAAAAAAAAAAATGAAAATGACACACACAATTTCAATTATTTTTTCTCTCTTGTGTTCAAAGATTTTTTTAAATTTCATTCATTTATTGGTGCATTGTAGTTATAGATTTTGACAAGTGTCAGGGTATCAGACGCATGCATTTAGCCCTCCCGCAAATCCCACCATATTCCCTCCCCGTTCCTTCCTTTCCGTGCTCAGCACAGTGATTGACTCTGATGTTTGTGTATATACACCATGTGCATTAGTGTATTTCCCTCTTCCCCTCTCCCATCTCCCTCAGTTAGGTCACCTTCTTTGCTCAACTTAAGTTTTCTCCTTCTTTGTCTGGAGTCCCTTCTAAGTCCCATTCTCCCTAGCTTCCACATATTAGGGAGAACATTTGACTTTTCACTCTGTGACTGACTAATCTCACTTAGCATAATGTCCTCCAGTTCCCTCCATTTCCCTGCAAATGATGTTATTTTGTTCCTCTTTATGGCTGCATAACATTCCATCGTGTACATATCCCACAGTCTTATAATACATTCATCTGTTGATGGACACATTGGCTGGTTCCAAAGTTTGGCAATTGTGAATTGTGCAGCTATAAACATAGATACACACGCATTAGTATGGTAGTTTGGTTTCAGTTCTTTTGGGTAGATGCCTGGATCAGATGGTAGGTTCGTTCCCATTCTTCAGTGTTCAAAGATTTTTAAGAGTTATACATGACCTTTAAGTTTATCTGGAACAGTTTCTGTAACATGAGTAATCAGACACCAACCCCTGACATTGCAATGTCATCTCCTTTTTGCTTCTTCAAAAATTACTCCCATGCTCAATTATTCTACCATTCGGCAACCTCCAGTGCATTGAATTCTTCCACCAAACATCATTCTTTCTTCCTTATTACTGTCCAACTTAATATCAACTTGTTCATTTCAATATTATCCACACTATTATTTGTCTTAATTCAATTAACAACTTCTCAAACCTTTTCAAGTTCTCCATAGCAGGTGACTTCACATACCTGCATCTTCCATGACTTCATCTTAGAGCACACAACTAAGAAATCAGTCATTGGCTAAATATAGAATAACTACTCCAAAGCACTTTCAAAATATTTGGATGGATAACTCAAGATGAAATCAGAACCCTCATTTCACAATCATTCCTTAAAAGCCCCTCTGTGAACCTTGCTGCCTTGAGGATTATGCTTCCAACACATGAGTAGTTTTGATGGACATTCCAGTTCTAAACCCTAACATGCACTTCAAGGTATTTTTCTTCTGAGACCAGTCTGGATGGCTTGAACATGCTAGTCTTCTCTCTGTGTCTTTACAAGGCCTTCTCTGTTCATATATCTATGCCCTAATCTCCACCTCTTAGAAGGATAATACACAAATTTTCTTCATTTTACTTTACCTGTTTAAATACTATATGGCTAAATACAATCATATTTCAGAAAAACATTCACAGAATAATTATTGCCTTACTATGTTTTTTTTTTTTTTTTTTGCGGTCCGGGGATTGAACCCAGGGGCGTTCTACCTCCGTGCTATACCTCCGGCCCTATTTTTTATACTTTATTTTGAAACCGGGTCTCATGAAGTTGCGGAAGCCTCACTAAGTAGAGAGAGACAGAGAGAGAGAGAGACAGAGAGAGAGAGAGAGAGAGGGAGGGAGAGACAGAGAGAGAGCTGAGGCTGGCCGCGAACCCGGATCCTCCAGTCTCTGCCTCCCAAAGTACTGGGATTACAAGCGTTCGCCACCACACCCGGCTCTTACTATGTTATTTTTGAAGGATTAAAACAAATAATGAAGGAATCTATCATATAAATTTAAACATTTTTTAAGAAATCATTTCATGAAATTAACAGAAGCAGAAAATACATCAGTTATAAAGCAATATACATATATATCATAAGATGTAGATCAATATACATAAATATATCATATATATATATATGTATATATACATATATATATATCATAAGATGTAGATCAAGGTACCCAGTCAAATCTTCTGCATTGAAGGAAGTGCTCTATATCTGCCTGGCTCAATATAGTCACACCAGCTGTATATCAGTATACGGGAAGATGACTCCCATCTCATGTTTGGAGAACTCACCAGGAAATAAAAGTTGGAGGAGATGTTGGAGCTCAGGAGATTCTGAGGCAGCTTCCAGAAGCAACCAGAAATGATGTCCTCTCCTTAGTCCTAAATTCTGCACTTTCTCCTCCTCCCTGGAAATGCAATCTCTACTTGAGTTACCTTTGCAGAGAAAATCGGCTAATTACTCTATTCTGGGTCACATTCCAGGGAGGACACACCCTTTTCACTGTGATTGGATTTTCCAGACAACTGGGAAACTATAATCTTCATGCAAACTTGAAGGGCAAGGATGTATGGCCTTTTTTTTTTTTTTTTTTTTTTTGGTACTGGGGGATTGGTCCCAGGGGCATTCTACCTCTGAGTTACAACCCCAGCCTGACTTTACTTTTTATGTTAAAACAGATTCTCACTAAGTTGCCAAGGCTTGAATCTGTGACTCTCCTGTCTCAGCTCTCTAATAATGGTATTACAAGCCTGCACCACTATGCCAAGCAGTAAGGATCTTTTTGAAGGGGAATTAGGAAAAGTCATTTGGTTCTTTGTTCATTTATAAATACCCTTG
>PVJS01040929.1:0-18199 GCA_004027185.1 Glis glis
GCCTTGGGCCGGCCTGGGGAGAGCTGGGGGTCTGTGCGCCACGGGACGTCTGCGCCAGCTCGGGACTCGGACAGCGCGTGTGGACAGGCGAGGGGTCCGCGAGGCTTTAGAAAGCGCTTAGAAGCCAGACAGAGCTAATTGTCACTACTAGTCCTGCGTGACTGGAGGTTTCGTAGTAGCTGGGGGAATATCCCCGATCCCTCCGACCTTAGTGCAGACTGGTGGTTGGTGTGGCCAATGCAACTGATGCTGAACTGTTGACGATGAGAAATACACCATTGAAACGTGAGTTAGGTACAGGATTCCCTCCTGTCTTGCGAGTGATCTGTGCCTCCCCTTCCGGAGACACGGTAGTCTGGAGCTGACTATTCACCTCGCCCTGACTTAAAATTCCTCCCACTGCTGCCTTTTGCAGAATTCATGAATGAAGACACACGCGTCGCAGCGTTTTAGGGCTTCTTAATCAGCACGTTCCCAGAACACTTACTATGTGATAGTCTCCTTCACCTGAGACAACTCCCAGGCAGATCAGCAGTCAGGAGCTTATTAATAAGAAGGAGTTACTCATAGGCTAAGCTGGACGTCCCAGCGCATACCGGAGGGATGATACTGTCTTTAGACCTGTAAAATCAGTTCCTCTTAAACGTCTTTTGTTTCGTTTTGTTTAGTAAAACGTGAAAAATGGGAAAGCCAAAAAGTAGAAGTAGCTTGGACCGGAGGTAAATTATTTGAAAAAGTAAAGAAATCAACTTTTTAGAAGCCCTTGCATGGTAGAACGCCGAGACATCAGTGGTACTACTCAGATAATTTTTCAAATACGGAGGATTATGAAAGTAGTGAGATTGAACTCACCATCATCAGTGAGAGGGATATTTTCCTCCCAGTGCTGGGGATTGAGCCCAGAGCCTTTTGATTGCTCTACCACAGAGCTACACCTCCAACCCTTGTATTTTATTTATTTATTTATTTATTTATTTATTTATTTATTTATTTTTTAGTGGCACTGAGGATTGAACCCAGAGGCATTCTACATCTGAGAATGCTAAGTAACTGAGTAGTATTACTAAATACTAAGTAGCTGAGGCTGGCCACGAACCTGCAATCCTCCTGTCTCAGCCTCCCAAGTACTGGGATTACAAGCATGCAGAGTTGGAAGTTGGGCATGGTGGTGCATGCCTGTAATTCCAGTACTTGAGAGGCTGAGACAGGGAGATCCCAGGTTCGCAGCCAGCCTCAGCAATTTAGGGAGGCCCTAGGCAACTTAGTGAGACCCTGGGGCTGGGGCTGTAGCTTGGAAGTAGAATGCCCCTGTGTTCAATCCCCAGTACCGCAAAAAAAAAAAAAAATAGTTTCAAATTTTCCTAAGTAGCCATGAATGGTCAGTTAAATAGCCTTTGATGTTATTTACTTATTTTGTGCTAACTGGGGATTGAACCCAAGGGCATTCTACCTCTGAGCTACACCCCCAGCTGTATTTTTTTTTAATTTGAAATAGGATCTCCCTAAGTTCCTAAGGGTCTCACTAAGTGACCAAGACTGGCCTCAAAGCTGCGATCCTCCTCTCTCAACCTCCCAAGTACTGGCATTATGAGTGTGGACCTCCATGCTTAGCTCATTTATTTATTTAGTGGTGGTAGAAATTGAATTCAGGGCTTTGTGCATGCCAGGTAACTGCTCTGCCACAGAGTTATATGTCCAATCCCTTTGATGCATTTTAATTTATTTTTCTACCTTTTAATTTCCACATAGACTCTACACATGGCAAGCCAGTCAACAGACAGAAAGACCTGTCTAAATTCATTACTTAGAGATGCCGATACTACATTCTTCCTCTAGGCATAGCTGAACATTTGATGAGAACTTACTAGTGACACACCATTTTGATTAGTCCATAAAAACTTTCAAGGTAGATTTTTGTCATCCCGTTCCATAAATGAAGACACTGGTGCTCAGTAACTTGAGAAGGTGTACACTGTTGTCTATGAATAAGAGTTTAGTTCTTGTTTGGGTAGTCTTTGTCTTCCCAAGTAGCTTTTTTCTTTTTCTTTTTTTTCTTTCTGTACTAAAGATTGAACCCAGGGCCTTGCACATACTAAGCAATTGCCCTTCCATGAGCTATACTCCCTAGACCCCCAAGTAGACTTTAGTTAAGCATAAGGCATTTAATTATTTCTCTTTTTTGGGGGAGGAGGGTACTGGGGATTGAACCCAGAGGCATTCTACCTCCAAGCTACACCCCCCCCCCAGCACTTTTTTCGTTTTTGTTTTGAAACAGGGTCTCACTAGGTTACTGAGAGGCTCACTAAGTTGCTGAGGCTGGTCTCAAACCTGTGATCCTCCATCTCAGCCTCCCAAGTACTGGGATTATAGGCGTGTGCCACCACACCCAGCGCATTTACCTCTTTCTTCCTTACTTCTTTACTCTTCCAAGTACAAAGCTTCCAAGATGGCATGTTATTACTAATCACCTATTCCCAGCAGTAAAAAGATTTTCTTTGTCGCATTCTCTTCTGTGTGTGGGAGGGAACCAATCTGTTTCATTTCTGCCTTCTCTGTCAATTCTCACTGAAATTTGAGACACAGGCAGGAAAACTGATGATTTCAATACTCATTTTGTCCTGAGCTACTGATAGTCCACTAGCAATAAACAAGTGAGTCTTCTGGATTTTTAGTACAGTATAGAGTGGTTATTCACTCCACAAAACAGATAGAAGCTATATGTTAATTTATTCAATGGGTATATATTTGAATATATATCATTCATTCACTCATTTGTGCCAAATACTATGCTGGACATTATGGAATCATTGGTGAGCAAAATGGACAGAGTTCCTATTCACAAAGAACTTGCAGTCTTCTGGATAGGCAGACACTAAACAAATAAACACGGCAGTATATAATTACAAGTTATGATAAATGTTCTGAAGGCAAAGTATTAGGTGCTCTGAGAGGGATTTTAATAGGGAGAACTGAGCTATCCCAGGAGACAAAATAGTGTGAGAAAACATCCAAAACGTAGAGGCAGTTGTATCCTGTAATACAGCAGTGTCTCTGGAAGCACATGTGTTTTTCCCTCTGGAAGCCACTCAGGGTAATTTTTTGCATAACGTTCTCTCCTCTTACCAACAGGGCTATTCCGAGTCTCCAGACCTGGAATTTGAATATGCTGACACAGACAAGTGGGCTGCAGAGCTCTCAGGTAAAGCATAGGACTTCATGGTTTTATTTATTTATTTATTTATTGGTACTAGGGATTGAACCCAGAGGCATTCTACCTCCCAGCTACACTCCTAGCCCTACTTATTTATTTATTTATTTATTTATTTACTTATTTATTTATTGTGGTACTGGGGATTGAAGCCAGTGGCATTCTACCTCTAAGCTAAACTCCCAACCCTTTTTTTTGTGTGTGTGGTACTGGGGATGGAACCCCCATCCCCATTTTACCTCTGAGCTACACCCCCAGCCCTATTTCTTATTCTTTATTTTGAAACAGGGTCTCACTAAGTTGCAGAGGGCCTCACTAAGTAGCTGAGGCTGGCCGCGAACCCGGATCCTCCTGTCTCAGCCTCCCAAGTACTGGGATTACAAGCGTGCACCACCATGCCCGGTTTTGTTTTGTTTTGAAATGGGGTCTCACTAAGTTGTATAAGTCCTGCTAAGTTGCTGAGGCTGTCCTTGAACCTGCAATCCTCCTGTCTCAGCCTCCTAAGTACTGGGATTACAGGCATGCATCACCACACCTGGCCTCCCTTTTTATTTTGAAACAGGGTCTCCCTAAGTTGCTGAGGGCCTCACTAATTGCTGAGGCTGGCCTTGAACCTGTGATCCTCCTATCTCAGCCTTCCAAATACTGGGATGCCCAGCTGACCTTCATGTTATTTGAGGTAATTTTTTCTTACTGTTTTTTTTTTTTTGCGGTACTGGGGATTGAACCCAGGGGCATTCTACCTCCGAGCTACACCCCCAGTCCTATTTTTTATTCTTTATTTTGAAACAGGGTCTTACTAAATTGCGGAGGGGCTCACTAAGTAGCTGAGGCTGGCCACGAGGCCAGATCCTCCAGTCTCAGCCTCCCAAGTACTGGGATTTCAAGCGTATGCCACCATGCTCAGTTTCTTACTGGTTTTTAAGAAAATTAAGGATAAATACCATTTCAGAATTAATTCTTAGACTTATCAATATACATGTGAAACAAATGTTATTTATTTGACTCAAGCCCTGTGTATGTCATAACTTTGGATTGTCCTTATTTTTATGAATTGTCTATTTGTGGTCAACTCAGTTGCTAGGGCCCAATCCCAGTGTGAGACAGTGATGCTCCTTGGCCATATACCATCCCCCTATAGCAGTGGGTCATGAGGGATGCCAGCAAATGTGCTTACATCTCTGCATATCTGTTGCTGCCTCTGCTGTTCATGTGTAATGATGAGGTCAATGAACTGCTTTTCCAGCCTCCATAGTATAGGTCCTATACACAAGATGGCCCTTGAGAGAGACATGTTCAGAGTGATAGTCAGCCTCTGGCATGGCAGGGTGGGATGGATGCATGTCATACTGGAAGTGCCTGGATTTATGCTTCACCAGCATTCTGGTTATAAACTACAAGGCCAGTCACCATTCTCTCCATTGTACTCATCAGACCACTAAGACCCCCTTAGTAGTTAGAGAGCATTGTCTAGGAGTCCCTGTGACTCAGGAACAGAGTTGGGACTAGAAGCAGATGTGTTACCCTCTTTACATGTGAGACCTGGTATGGAATGTGGATATGGAGCTGCTGCTGATGAGATTTTGTTTTTGACAGAGCTTTACAGCTACACTGAAGGGCCAGAATTCCTTATGAATCGGAAATGCTTTGAGGAGGACTTCCGGATCCATGGTGAGATGATTCCCCCACTTCATAGTTCCCTTCACCCTACATCAAGAGAGCTGCAGAGTTTCTCTTAGTCATCTTTTGACCTAAGTCATCCTAGAGCAGCATGAGAAACCTGCTGAGCCATGATAGTTGAAGGCCAGATACCACATTTAGAGTGGGCCTTATGAGCACTTTGGTGGGGGCTTATAGGAAATGCGAATTCACAGAGCTGGGAGTATGACCTTATCCCTTACATAGGGAGTAAATTATCTTTTGAATTTGGAGGATTAACACTGATTCCATTCCATTGTGAGAATTTTTCTGGGTTTGGGTATAACTAGTCTATTGCTCTGCAGTGACAGACAAGAAGTGGACTGAGCTGGACACCAACCAGCACCGTACTCATGCCATGAGGCTCCTGGATGGCTTGGAAGTCACCGCCAGGGAGAAGAGACTCAAGGTGGCCCGAGCAATTCTCTATGTTGCCCAAGGTACTGTGTGGGCCTCCTCAGGGACCCCTGGCACTTCTGTCAGTGATGTTGCCCAGTCACGTGCGTGGAGGTGCTGTGTAAGCTGTGCCCTGTGTTTGCAGGCACCTTTGGGGAGTGTAGCTCGGAGGCAGAGGTGCAGTTCTGGATGCGCTACAACATCTTTCTGCTCCTGGAGGTGGGCACGTTCAATGCCTTGGTGGAGCTTCTGAACATGGAAATAGAGTGAGCATTCCTGCCGTGAGGACTGAGGAGGGAAGGGAAGACAGGGGAGGGGAACCGAGCTGGCACAACTAACTGCCTTAGAGAGGGGTAAATGGGCCACCTGGGGTGGAAGGTCTGGTCTCAGGCTCTGTTCTGACAACCCCGAGTTGAATAATGGGAAAGTTTCTTGACAACACACCTTAAAGACTAATGAAGATTAATGACAGATCCTGGCTGCTTCCCAATACTGGAGCTTTTACACCAGACTGTGGGGCTGCCTAGGCCTAAGGCACCCCTCACTAGGAGGCTTCTCATTTTGAATTCCTTTTTTTTTTTTTTTTTGGTACTGGGGATTGAACCCAGAGGCATTCTACCTCCAAGTTATACCCCCATCCCGATTTTATTTATTTGGAAACAGGGTCTCCAGGGTCTAGGTTGCTGAGAGCCTTGCTAAGTTGCCCAGGGTGGCTTTGAACCTGTGATCCTCCTGTCTTAACCTCCCAAGTACTGGGATTACAAGTGTGCGCCACCATGCCCGGCTTGAACTCCTTTTTGAAATTGCAAACCCCTCTGTGTTTGCCTGCACTTTCCCTTTGATCAGGAGGCCAGGTACAAATCTGACATATGGGCTCAACCAAAGCTTGCTCTAACCTGTGTCACCACTGATCCCTTGTCCAATGGACAGGTCAGCTGATGCTCATCTATGAATGACACTGTCAATAATAATAGCTAAGAAGTTTGGCATGGCGGCACACGCCTGTAATCCCAGTATGTGGGAGACAGGAGAATCACAGGTTTGAAGATAGCCTCAGCAACATAGTGAACTCAGCAACCTAGCAAGACCCTGTTTCAAAATAAAAAATAAAATGGACTGAGGGTGTGGCTTGGAGGTAGAATGCTCCTGAGTTCAATCCCCAGTACTGCAAAACAAAAAGCTACAAACACTCATTGAATGCTACATGTCCCAGGCATTCCTGTAAAGGCATTGCATATACTAATTCATGTTAATGACATAGCTACTATTATCATCCCCATTTTATTGATGAGGAAACTGAGGCACAAAGAAGTTGAGTACTTTGCTCAAGTATATACAACTAGTAAGTGTTAGAGCCAGGATTCAAACCTTGGCAATCTGGTCTCAGGCTTGAGTTCTTTTTTCTTTTTTCTTTTTGGTGGTACTGGGGATTAAACCCAGGGGCATTCTACCCCCAGCCCTCTTTTATTTTTTATTTTGAAACAGGGTCTCACTAAGTTGTTGAGGGCCTCGCTAAGTTGCTGAGGCTGGCCTTGAACCTGTGATCCTCCTGCCTCATCCCACCATGCCTGGTTGGGGTTGAGTTCTTAACTACTGTGTCCTATGGCCTCTTGTGCAGTCTCAGCACATACCGCAGCATTATTGTACTTACTTCTTGGGGCATCACTTACTACTGCCTCGCTGGGCAAGGGTACTGACTCTCAAGTCTCTTCTGCAGCAACAGTGCCGCGTGTAGCAGTGCAGTGAGGAAGCCCGCCATCTCCCTGGCTGACAGCACAGACCTGAGGTGAGGTGGGCAGCAAGCCTGGGCCCCCTGAGCATTCTCCAAGGAATGAGCTCAGAGCAGAGCATGGGAGAGTCTTTGGGTTTCCTGGCTATTTGTGCATTCCTTCTGTGCACACTAATGTACAAGTGTGATAGGCTCCATGCAAGTGATCAGGGGGCTCTGCTGAGGGCTCTACCTGGGCAGGGTGTCAGGAAAATCCGAAGGAAATCTAGGAGAGTCAAGGCACTTAATAGAGCCAAAGTTAAGTGTGGGCAGGAGGCCCACACTGCTGCTGAGAACTTGGTTGTGGAGTCTTTTATAGTTGGACAAAACATAGGATGTTGTTCCCTGGGCCCCCACCTTCTTGTGTGCACAGTTTGATCTCCATCTACACTGGGTCAGTCCCAACAACCTCATAATGTTTTACAGCTACACATGAAGTAATAGCAATTGCTAAACAACAAGATCACTTTTCTGTATTCGAGGGTTGAAATCTTTATTTTTGTGAATTTGAAGCTTTTCAGACTGGATGTTTATAGTGTTCCCCACTGTAGTTAGGGTCCCTGTGTTTCCACTCCGTCATGGTAAATATTGTCCTTATTCTCTCTGTGGTCCTGTCCTGCTTTGACCCCCACACCTCACTGGGACCCCCATGTTTTGTTTTTCTTTCCAGGAAGCTTAGAGCAGTGAGTTCTTTTAGCCATTCGTGTTCATATTCATTAGTTCAACAAGCACTTACTAAGTACCTGCTTTGAGGAAGCACTTTGTTAGACACAGAGATACAAAACAGAGTAAGATCTGGTCCCAGCCAAGCAACCTGAAACACTGGAGGAAGCCCCAGGAGGGAAGGACTTAAGCATTCTTTACTCTGTGGGTTGCTCGGATCGTCACTTCTCAGTTTTCTCTGTATTACAGCCTTCTCCCACCAGCTAGCCTTTGTGCACAGGCTTTCCTCGTGTTAGCTGGGATGTGAGGAAGTCAAGGGTGCTCCTTGATACTCCATCCTGCTCCATTATGACCTGGCTCTTGTGCTCAGGGTTCTGCTCAACATCATGTACCTGATTGTGGAGACTGTTCACCAGGAGTATGAGGGCGACAAGGCTGAGTGGAGGACAATGCGACAGACCTTCAGAGCTGAGCTGGGTAGGTCCCTGGGAATCCTCTCTGGATGCCCTGCCTGGGAGCTGAGGCTGGAGGGTGTTGGGAGGGTCCTGTTGCTATCTGCTGTCCTGATGCCTTTGGGTCACCTCTAGGGTCCCCACTGTACAACAACGAGCCGTTTGCCATCATGCTGTTTGGGATGGTGACCAAATTTTGCAGTGGCCATGCCCCTCACTTCCCCATGAAGAAAGTTCTCTTGCTGCTCTGGAAGACAGTATTGGTGAGCACCTACTTGGGGGAACCTAGGCGCTAGGGACAGGGCAAGAGGGAGACCTCCTTGTACAGTCAGTCCTCCGTTTCCACGAGTTGGTATCTGTGGATTCAGCCAACAGCAGATCCAGAATATTCAGGAAAAAAAATTGCCTCTCTACTGAAAATGTACAGATTTTTCATGTCATTCCCTAAACAGTACACTATGATAGTTTATATTGTGTTTATATTATATTAGGTATTACAAGTAATCTGGAGATGATTTAAGATATATAGGAGGCTGAGGATATAGCTCAGTGGTAGAGTGCTTGTTTAGCATGCATGAGGCCACAAGTTCAATCCCCAATACTGCAAATACTACTACTACTACTACTACTAATAATAATAATAATAATAAATATATAGGAGAATATGCACAAGATATATACAAATACCACACCATTATATGAGTATCTGCAGATTTTGGTGTCTACCTGGGGGAGGCGGATGAGGAAAGAATCCTGGAACAATCACCTATGGATAATAGGGGCAACTACTTATCCTTTATCCTTTTGAATACTGAATTATATGACTATGTAATATGCTTTGGTTAAAAATAAATAAATAAAAAAGATTATTTAAAAAGTTCCCAAAAAGAGACGACTAAAAGATTTCACTTTTGGCCTCCTGCAGCCAAAGAGGACTAGGCTGCTCTCCCCAGCTTGCTCCTTTCTTTCAGAAAGGGCTGACTCTGCAGCCAGGGCTCAGGGAGTTTCTGGCCTCTTAGGAGTCATCTACATGTTTTATCTTGGCCAGGCATCCTACTGGTTCCTCCCAAAGCCTCACTGAAGCCAGAGAGGAAAGCTGAGCTGCTCGGGACAGTGACACTAAGCAGTCTAAAATGGCTGTACAGTGCTGGAGTTTGGCCTTCTAAGGAAGAATTTAGATGAAGCCTTTTTTTTTCCTTCTTAATTTGAGCAACCAACAATATATTTCCAGTTTGACTTGGAAAGACTGGTATGCACACCTTCTTTTTTTTTTTTTTTTTGCGGTACTGGGGATTGAACCCAGGGGCATTCTACCTCCGCACTACACCCCTGGCCCTGTTTTTTATACTTTATTTTGAAACCGGGTCTCACGAAGTTGCGGAGGACCTCACTAGGTAGAGAGAGAGAGAGAGAGAGCTGAGGCTGGCCGTGAACCCAGATCATCCGGTCTCCACCTCCCAAAGTACTGGGATTACAAGTGTGCGCCACCACGCCCGGCTGTATGCACACCTTCTGAAGCAAGAGTTTTCCAACTTTTCTTGGGACTGGAAAGGGCAGGTTCTCTAGTCTACTTTTTAAAACTGAAGCATATGTGATAGCTACAGTTAAGTGTGTGTACTAGGTTCTGTCACCAATGTTTTGCTCATTCCTTGCTCCTTTTTCTCCTTTACTTTGCCTAAGTCCCTGACTTCTCCTTTGGATGGCTTTATTCCTTGTCAGAGGATGTGTGGGTCTCTGTAAAGATGTAGGCCATGATGGTGTCATGGGAGCTTTTGAGCCTGACACCATGATCAGGGACCAGCCTTGTGGACATGACAAACCTGGTGCCACCCCCCCCAATCTGATGCAGTGCACACTGGGTGGCTTTGAGGAGCTGCAGAGCATGAAGGCTGAGAAGCGCACCCTCCTGGGGCTCCCCCCACTGCCTGAGGACAGCATCAAAGTGATCCGCAACATGAGGGCTGCCTCCCCACCAGCATCTGCCTCAGACCTGATTGAACAGCAGCAGAAACGGGGCCGCCGAGAGCACAAGGTGAGACGACGGAGACCCCCCAAGACTCCTGAGGGCTCTGGAGGCGCACACTGCAGCAGTCCTGTCCCTGGAGGCGTGGGTGTTGGAAGTTGCCTCTGATCTGCTTGTCAGAACGAATGCCTACACAGCAGGGTTGCCTTGTCTCCAGCCCCAGGCCCGCCCTATAGTGGACATTCAGGACACAGTACCTTCAAGGTGCTGGAGCAAGAAATGACTTGTCATGTGGTCCCAGCCTTGACTCCCTTTCTGGGTCCTTCTCTGTTGTCAGCTCTCTGCCCAACACCTTTTTGTGCCCCAGCCGCTGGCCCCACATTTCCCCTTTCTGTCTCGTCACGTGGCTCTGGTCATCTCATCTCCCTCCCTCTCTTTTAAGGCTTTGATAAAGCAGGATAATCTAGATGCCTTCAATGAGCGGGATCCCTACAAAGCTGATGATTCTCGAGAAGAGGAAGAAGAGAATGATGATGACAACAGTCTGGAGGGGGAGACGTTCCCCCTTGAGCGTGATGAGGTGATGCCTCCTCCACTACAGCACCCCCAGACTGACAGACTCACGTGCCCAAAGGGGCTTCCGTGGGCTCCCAAGGTCAGGTGAGTCTCAGACATCCAGAGCACTCTTGGCTCCTGAAGCCCAAGCCAGCATGTTAACCCCTCAGTCAGCCTGAGGTCCTCTACAAGGCCCTGCATAGGCCAGGTGACCTTGGCTCTGGGACAAGGCTCTCTTAAAGTACCCTTTGCTGTCCAGGGGGTTTGAGGGCCTGGCCTTGCTGATCTCATACAAACTATCCCTCATGTGGCTTCTAAGTTAGTAATCTGAATTAGCATTTGGTCAAACTTGCTAGTGAAGGAGGATAGGAAAAAAAACAAGAGTATTGGCAAATACATTCCTATCTATCCCAACATCGTATAAGTGTTTGTTTTCAGTGCTAGGGATAGAACTCAGGGCCTTGCACATGCTAGACTGTATATTATTATGGTTTTTTACAGAAAAATGATAGATTAAGGAAGAGTTTCTTTTGAATCATAATTAAGATATTTGAGGTATATGTGGATGAATTGATGGATAGGAAGGTATATAGAGATATAAAAATGATATCTTTTGTTTTATTTTGTTTTGTTGGTATTAGGGATTGAACCCAGGGGCATTCTACTGCCATGCTACACCCCTGGCCCTATTTTATTTTTTATTTGGAAACAGGGTCTTGCTAGGTTGTTGAGGCTGTCCTTGAACCTGCAATCCTCCTGTCTCAGCCTCCCAAGTACTGGGATTACAGGCATGCACCACCATGCCCAGCAAATGATAATGCTTTTGATAGGCAGCAACTTAAAAAATAGATGAGCATGTGAAAAGATAAAACAAATCATTTTCTTGATCTAGATAAAGCTGCATTTTTCAGTGTTCTGTGAAGGGAATGCAGAACAGGTCATGCAAGGTGTGCCAAATGTTTGAGACAGGAAAATGTGATGCTTATGAAAATTCAGAAGCTTATACCTCTCAGTGTTTAAAAATGTTAAATACTTAGTCTATTGACAGACTTACTACTGTCTGAATAAAGTATACTTTGAAGCTTGATGTATCACCTTAATTTTATGAGTAAATTAGGTACACATAATATATTTACAAATTTATAAAGAACATCAAAATAGCTGGAGGATTCCCTTTTTGACTCTTCCTTCTTCTGGGTCACACTTCCTGGTCGTTCTCTTTCTATGAACTGAGACACCTTGAAATGGCATTTGATAACACCTTTTCTTTGCTTCCTTTGGCAGAGAGAAAGACATTGAGATGTTCCTCGAGTCCAGCCGCAGCAAGTTCATAGGTTACACTCTGGGCAGGTGAGTGCCATCTGAGTTCCTTTCAGAGTTTACTCTCCTGGCCTTTGGTGTGTGGGGACCCAGACAAATCAATGTTGAGGCTCAGCACAAGGCCTTCTCTATTCTCCAGTGACACAAACACAGTGGTGGGGCTGCCCAGGCCAATCCACGAAAGCATCAAGACTCTGAAGCAGGTAAGTGACTCTGGGTGAGCGCTTGGCCTACTTTGATCCCAAGTGAGTAAAATGATACTGGCCTGAGGGAGAAGCCTTTCAGGATTGTTGTCTGGCTGCCAGCAAGAAGCTGAGCAGAGCAGTCAGGGAAGCAGCTCATAAGGCTTTTTCTTTGTTTGTTTTGGTGCTGCTGGGGATTGAACTGAGGAGCATTCTGGCTCTGAACTACACCCCAACCCTTTTTATTTTTTATTTTGAAACAGACCTTTGCTAAGTTGCTGAGGGTCTCACTAAGTCGCTGACGCTGGCCTTGATCCTCCTGTCTCAGCCTCCCAAGTACTGGGATTATAAGCATGTGCCACCACACCTGACTTCTTTTGATGTCTTATAAACTGAGCTTTTTTTTTTTTTTGGCACTGAGTTCCTTAGTTTTAAGGATGCAATAAATGGACCTCCTTTCCTTGCCTGAATTTTAAGGCAGTTGAGATAGAGGAATGGGTGGATGGAGATTGCAGTGCCAGTGTACTGCTCACAGAGCAGTTGGGAAATGAGGTTTAAGAGTACCGCGAATGTCCTAATACTGCATGTGGGAATTAGGCAAGCTCACCTACCCATCCCAGGCAGGGCTGGAGGGCCTTGCTCGGCCTGGTGGAGAAGCAGGAAGTGGACAGGCTCTCAGCTGGCAGGTGAGTGGATTCTAAAGAGAACAGAGAGGGGCTGGGCTAAGACTGTCCTGTTCCTCTCCCATAGTCACCAACCACATGGGAGCAGTGGGTGGAAGGAAGGGGCCCAGAGAAACCAGGAGTGCTTCATAAACCCTCCACATGGAAGGGGACATCAAGTGTGGGGAAGAGGTGTCTCCCCTACCAACATATTTGGAATGTTAACCATTATGTTTTGAAACATAGTTTTGAAATTTGTAACACCAGGAGGTCCGGTGCACCTAGGCTTTTTGAGTATATACTTAGTTTTGGTTTTAATAGTTTGTCTGCTATCACTTAGCTATCTGAAAGCCCTTTTCCCTCCTTTAATTTTTTTTCCTAATCTACTGTGAGCTTTTTACCCTAGTTCTAAGAGGTAGATGTTCACACTTGCAAAAATATATTGAGTTTGGGCTTTTAGTTAGGAATATTTGTGGTGACATAGTCCTCTTTCGGAAGACTGTGTATGGAGAAAAATATGTGGGTCTTTGCCAGGGTGTGGGGAGTGTGGCTAGAGAATGAGGACTGTTTTTCCAGTGCCTCCTTCCTTGTCTTTCTCCTCAGCATAAGTATACGTCGATCGCAGAGGTCCAAGCACAGATGGAGGAGGAGTACCTGCGCTCTCCTCTCTCAGGGGTGAGTTGAAGGCCTTCAGCCACAGGATCCCCAGCTGTTCAGCCACAAACCACCTTGGAGCTCAGTTCTTTCCTCAAAGAGCTCCCAGCCCAGGACCCGGTGTGGGGTGGTATGAGTCTAGCACAGGGATTATAAGCGCAGGTTCTGAGCCAGGTACCTGCCTCTGAACTCCAGCTCCACCAGTCAGTAGGCAGCAACTTGGGCATGTGAGTGTATTTCTCCATGCTTTGTTTCTCTGCCTATAAAATGGGAATAATAGTACCTTCTTCATAGGGTTGTAATAAGGATGAACTGAATTATTCCAGGTAAAGCACATGACACGTTTTATGTATTCGGTTTGATGCTTATGGGTTCTCCTCCAGCCAGCTAGCAAGCTGGTTCAGGAGATTGTAGCTTGGACTGGGGCCTTGTGTTTGTGCTCCTTGTATTAAAAGGGAGAAGAGGAAGTCGAACAAGTCCCTGCAGAAACTCTCTACCAAGGCTTGCTTCCCAGCCTGCCTCAGTATATGGTGAGTGCTCTGTGTTCAGGGTCCCTCTTGGTGGCCACCAGTAGGTACCTGCAGTGGGATCCCATGCCACTGTGCTGGCCAGTCGTCTTCACCCTCTTGAGCCTCCTGGCACCTGAGGAACATCACTTCTCAGCCTTGGTTCTGGCCCTGGGCTCTTGCATGCATGTGTCTGAGTGTCTGCTCTTCCCAGATCGCCCTCCTGAAGATCCTGCTGGCCGCAGCACCCACCTCAAAAGCCAAAACAGACTCAATCAACATCCTAGCAGACGTCCTGCCTGAGGAAATGCCGTAAGTATATCATTTCTGTGAATGGAGGTCAGGGGGCAGAGGGCAGAGAGAAAAGGGCAAATGTTTTTTTTAGGTCAGTTTCTTTTGTTGACCCAAGCTCTCTGCAGCTTAAGTTTAGGGTATTCCTGACTCAGACAAAGGAAACTACCAGGTTCAGTTGTTTTGCTGGTTAGGGTGGGATTTCAGTCCAGCTGACCTGGATTCCTGTGTAGACTCTGCCACCAAGTGAGCTTCTGAGTGAATTAGGAAAGTCATTCCTCCTTTGTAAGCTAGATGGGGCGGCACAGACATTTTCCAGAGCCCTCCCTCCAAAGTCATGTGATTGGGACATCACACGATGGGAGGGTTAGCTCCTGGACAGCTCACCAGTCACAGCTGAGCCTGTGCTAGTTTGTAGTTTCTCCTGTTGGCCAGTGAACTGGCAGGTAGAATCCTAGCAAATGTCTCAGGAGACAGAGTAAGACTCAAGAGTTCTTCCTTGCTTGGGCTGACTTCATCTCTGAGGTGAGAGTACAAACTGAGATCGTGTTCTGTATTGAGAAAGACTCGGGCCTTCACCTGCTCTCCTGCCGGCCCATCAGTACTGTCCAGCTCAGCCCAACTTCCTGGTGTCTGGCAGTGAAGGCCAGGTGACGGAGGAGGCAGGGATTGGCTAATACTAAAGGGAGAGTCACAGAACACTAGGCCATCTTGATAGTCCTAGGAAAAAAGGTTTCAGCATCAAATATTGTATTTCCTCTTATAAAGATGTACAGTGACAAGTCCTAAATTAAGAAGCTGCTATAATTCAGTGTTTCCTAAATGTATCTGACTTCAAAACTCTTTTTCTCCCATAACATGAAACTTCTCAATGTACTGATATGCCACAGAACACACTTTAGGGAACTCAAGTTAATATGGTGGCCAAAGTTTAGGGGAGATCTTGAAAAGGAGAAATCTGTTTTTGGAGGAAAAGAAGAGAAACAGGCTAAGAATGCAATGGAGAAGAAATAATTTGTGCTGAGCTAGATTGCATGGGAGGTGGGGAGGTGGAGCACTGGGCATGTCCTGAGCCATTCATGGGGCCTATGCCAGAGGGCTCAGGAATCCATCTCCGCTTCGGGCACTTGGAAAGGAGGCGCTGCACGTGCTGGCACTCACCTGTGCACCTGTGTTTCTAGCACCACAGTGTTACAGAGTATGAAGCTGGGGGTAGATGTGAACCGCCACAAAGAAGTCATCGTTAAGGCCATTTCTGCTGTGCTGCTGCTGCTGCTCAAGCACTTTAAGT
The DNA here is from genome assembly GCA_004027185.1 of Glis glis. NCBI lineage: Eukaryota > Metazoa > Chordata > Mammalia > Rodentia > Gliridae > Glis > Glis glis. The sequence goes on from PVJS01040929.1 coordinate 15,610, forward strand.
TGAACCACATCTACCAGGTACCTGCAGGGCCCGCCTCCCTGTCTGTTGGGCTGGGGCTTCAGGCAGTGCTACTCCTCCAGCCTCAGAATTGGCCTTCCAACCCACTTGAGCTCCGCATGAATGTTCTGAGACACGTTCCTCCGAGTCCTTTCATCTCTGGAGAAAAGAGGGTAAGTCCCAAAGGACACGCTTATTTTTTTTTTTTTTGGTTTCAGTTTGAATACATGGCTCAGCACCTGGTGTTTGCCAACTGCATCCCTTTGATCCTAAAGTTCTTCAATCAAAACATCATGTCCTACATCACTGCCAAGAACAGGTGATGAGGACCAGGGACCAGGAAGGGGTGGGTACAGTCAGATGGCAGGACTCCCAGCTGGTCTCCCACCGAATCCACTCATCTAACATTTTTCCAGTACCTACAAGCCAGCACTCTGCCAGGCATCAGGACACAATGGTGAATGAGACAGGGTTCCTGCCTGAGGAGAAGCCAGTGTGTCAAGTCTGAACCTGGCTAGTCTAGTGACAGGTGACTCAGTCTGTGGCGGGGCAGGGGGCTGTCATCATGGGCTCCACTACTGCCTTCACTGTCCCTTTTGTCCCTTCTCCCCCCAAGATACAGTCTGGTCTGGCCCTTTGAATGGAGTTTGGCCACATGCACTGTGCAGCCCTGTCTGCTGACTCTTACACAAACACACACACACACACACACACACACACACACACACACACACTCTCACACCTCAGTAAAAAAGGGCAGGGGGTATAGCTCAGAGGTAGAATGCCCCTGGATTCAACCCATCACACACACACGAAAAAAGATTATAAACTGGTCTCCAGCCACAAGGGTACCTTTCAAGTTCTCTTGTAGCAGATATATCCTCATTTTACAGCTGGGGAGACTGGGGTGGGGCAAACAAGGTACCTCCCTACTTTTACTTCAACAAGCAAGGAGGAAAGCCAGGAGCAAATTCAGTCACGGCTGCTCTGCCGGACCCAAGCCTTTGCTCACGGGGGACACCTGGGATCTCTTGCCTCTTCAGCATTTCTGTCCTGGATTACCCTCACTGTGTGGTAAATGAGCTGCCAGAGCTGACTGCGGAGAGTCTGGTGAGTGGCTGGGCTCTCCCCAGCTTTGCCTTTGGTGTGAAGGTTGCCTCCCCCAACACAGTAAGAGAGGAGCTTCCACAGAGGAGGTCCCTTGAGTGCCTGGCTGCTAAAGCACCAGAAGTGCACAGCAGGGTAGAGGGAGGGACCTTGCAAAGCAGGAAGATTTGGATATAGGAGTCAGCCAGTCAGGGAGCAGGGTCTTCAGGGACAGCTGGCCAGAGCCCCCTTAGGAGAGTCACTTCCCTTTTGGCAGCCACACTGGACTCTGGGGCCACACCCCCAGTTTTATGGCCCATGTTTGCTTCAGGAAAAGTGTAGGTATCCCCCACAATTCCCTGCCAGTTTTGGGAATGGAGTCGCCCCTGGGCAGCTCTGAGAGGAGGGTGTGCCTGGCAGAGGTATGGAGACCTGCTGTTCATATGTTTGTTGAGGCCTTTGGAAGCTGCTGAGCACCCTGCAGCTGTGATGGTTATGACTGTTCCTGTTTTACCCTGCAGGAAGCAGGTGACAACAACCAGTTTTGCTGGAGGAATCTCTTTTCTTGTATCAATCTGCTTCGGATCTTGAACAAGCTGACAAAGTGGAAGCATTCTAGGACCATGGTGAGTCAGTGAAGTCAGCGGGCCTGAAATGGGGAGCTCACAGAAGAGCACCCCATACTTTCCCCCTCACCCTGGGAGCTAGGAAGCCCCAGGCTGAGGCTGCTGCCATGTTGTCCTTCTCACTTAGCTTTGCTGATTCCTGGTTCCTTGATAAGTTGAACTAGAAGCTGAAAGAGGCTTAATCAATGCACTGGAACAAACCCACACTCACAGATGAGCTTTTCCTCTATCCTCTTAACCTTGATTGGTAACATTACCAGGGTTCTAGAGTCTTCCTTAACCCTGGGTCTCAAGGATGCCTTTGGGGTGTGGAGGTCCATGAGTTTTCTGACCAAGGATCCTGATTTTCCTGGAACTCTTCCAGTTTTAGCCCTTAAGTTTCATGTACCAGCAAACCTCTGAGTTCAAGAGACACTGGGATGACTTGTCACCCGTCCATAACCCCAGGAGCGTTAAGCAGTGGTGCGTGTGTTTACTCCTGTCCTCACCCTGGGCTGCTCACTGTGCCACCCCCAGATGCTGGTGGTGTTCAAGTCAGCGCCCATCCTGAAGCGGGCCCTCAAGGTGAAGCAAGCCATGATGCAGCTCTATGTGCTGAAGCTGCTCAAGGTGCAGACCAAGTACTTGGGACGGCAGTGGCGCAAGAGCAACATGAAGACCATGTCTGCCATCTACCAGAAGGTGCGGCATCGGCTGAACGACGACTGGGCGTACGGCAATGGTGAGGTCGAGCATGAGGCAGGATTGGGGGAGGAAAGGGAGGAGAAGGGGACATCTTCTCTTTCCTGCCCATGGTACCTCGGGGGCCTGTCTGTGCTGAGCTTCTCCCCAAGGAGCAGGAAGGAGCCCAGCTCCTGCTTTTTTTTTTTTTTTTTTTTTTT
>PVJS01040930.1:0-18198 GCA_004027185.1 Glis glis
GAATGATAAAAACAAGAACATCCATGTTTTAAAATATATTTCACTATGTATATATTGACAACTCAGAATATGTAAAATATTGTACTACATGTAATTATTTTATAAATACCCATTATGTATTATATAAAACTACATATGCTACATTAATATATACACCAGTGAATTAGGACATTACAAATCTGACATACAAAACTGAGTAAGGGTCAAAAGTGTGTCCCTTTGGTGTAGTAATAATTTATTCATTTTTAAAAATAATATGCCAGATTAACAGTATCATTTTAGATAATTTAATTATGCAATATTCAGTTATATGAATAATCATATAATGCTTGACTTATGATATTAAACTGATTTGAGTGACTAGAACAATACTTGATGACAACTTAAATGTTTAATGGATGTGTTCCACAGACCTAGTTATTTATTCATAATAGCTAATTAGTTAATTACATTTTTTTCAGTATTCCCAGATAAATCTGGCCAGAACTGTCCTGAACTCCATTTTAATAATATGTTACAGTGGTGATATTGGTCAAAAAATCACTATAGAGAGATGAAAAAATTATATCATGAATTATAATTAACAAAGTAGTTTGGAAACCAGTCACAGTAATCTTGTTAGACATAATTATTGTCCCCATTTTAGAGATGTAAAAACAAGCTCAGAGAGGAGAGTCCTTGCCCAAAAGCACAAAGCTATTAATAAAAATGGTCTTAACCCAAGCTTTCAGAATTAAAATGAAATTTATCAATCTAATTTATATTTCTGGATATGGTATAACAGGGATTACAGTTCAAAGTAACATTCATAGTTTATATTAGGAAGATGAAAAGACCAATTTTTAAGATTTCACTATATACAATAATAGTGGTGATCTATTAGACATTTAAGTGAAAACAAAGAATGTTCAAGGCACTTTACATTTGTCATCTCTCTTAACACCTGAACAAATTTATGAGGTAATTATTATTCTTATGATGTAGATGATATAACTAAAGGCTAGATAGATTAAGTAACTTTCCTATGGTAAAAATAACTAGTGAATGTGTAAGTTCAACCTTATTTCCAACAGACTCTGTAATACATGGACATAAGTCCCAATCAATCTATGGTTATGTTTTGCATACATTCAGATCTGATTTTACATAAGATCCAGGCATAAATCCCATGCTTAATTTTAGATACATTTAACTAAAGTCACAATGAAGATTACACACAGCAATGAATAGCCAGGGATAATGTTTTAATTTTTGTACTCTGTCCTAATTTTAGTTTAATTGTGTTGTAATAGAGACTAATCTGTGAAATGCTTAAAATATAAAAGAGCCATGTTATAGAAAAAGTGATCAAGGGAGACATTAAATTGAATAGGAAAGTAAAAGAAAATATTTTTTAGAAAAAACCCTATAACATATAATTATAAACAAAATCTAAAGATTATAAGTGATAGAAAGAAGAGGAATCAATAACTTTGACATCATTTGTACTGGGAAAAACTACCTTTCCTAGTAAGTCAGGCAAGAATAAAAGACCCAGAGCCCTGATTCATACAGTTTTTCTTCTACTTGGCCTTTTTATATTTTTAATTTACACTCTAAAAAATAGATTGTCAGAGAAGTAAAAATTTGCAATATCAGGATGTTAAATTTGATGTGGTAGAAACACCAAAACTAACCATAACTTGAAGTCATGAAGAGAGATTTAATCTCTAGAATTATTACTTGTCTTGCAGTTCACATTTTGTATTCTGTGCTATCTGAATGCAGGAGTAGGGTGGATAATAAAAAGAAAAATATCTCATATATAGAATACTTTGAGGCTGATGGTGATACTCGGAAATGAACTCCAGGGTTAAAAAGTTATTGGAAAGCAATTTATTCAATTAGCACACGCAATCATACCTCTTCCTTCCTCAACATCCAGAAACATATATAACAAAACAAAACCTTTTTGGTATTACATTGCATATGAAATCATCTTATCTAACCCATGGATGCCCAGGTAGGTATATGGTATGAAGAAAAAAATACTTTATTATATTTTGTGAATATTCAAGCACACATTTTTATAGTAATGCTTATTTATTATCCATGTTTAGGAGAAGCCAATGACTCAAAGATACCACCGTCATTGTGAATTTATTTTCACAACTTTTAAAAAGAAGTACTGAAGATATTTGATGATACTGTTGTTTGAATTATGCACCCTCCACCCCCATAATTCATAGTTTGAAATTCTAAATTGCAATACATCAGAATGTGACATTATTTGGAAGTAGGGCCATTATAGGTGTTAAGATGAGGTCATTAGGTTGGACTCTAATTCATATGACTTGTGATGTTATGAAAAGGTAAATTTGGACACAGACACAGATGTAGATGATAACTATGTGAATATCGAGGTGGATGTAGATGATATCTATGTGAATATCAATGTGGCTATCCACAAACCAAGAAGAAAAGCCTAAACCAGTTCCCTCCCTCATAGGCTTCAGAATGACCCAAACCTAAGACAGCCTTGATTTGAAACCTCTAGAACTGTATATAAGCCACTCGGTTCATGGTACTTTGTTAAGGCATCAGTAGAAAACTAGTTCATATGGCCTTATACCAATAGGAATTGGAGAATCAAAAAAAATCTGGTATTGATCCAGTTTAATAGAAGCACACAGAACTGATCATTAGAAGACTGACTCTGATTGGAATTAGTCTTCATTAATTTGCTACAGACATTTTGAAGTCAAAATCTTTAAAATGACTACATCTTAGTGAAAATATCAAATTATTTAATTACTTCACTTGCTAATGTTTAAAAGGCTATTATAAATGCACAGTGCCATGTAAATATTATTAATTGAATTAAACTTATTAAATATTATCAAAATTTCTTCTTAAGAATATTCATTGAGCCAGGCTTGGAGGCACACTCTTGTAATCCCAGTACTTGGTTGGCTGAGACAGAAGGATAAAAGTTTCAAGGAGAGTCTCAGCAACTTACAAGACCCTCAACAACTTAGTGAGACCCTGTTTCAAAATAAAAATAAGGCTGATAGTGTAACTTGGAGGTATAATGTTCATGGGTTCAACCTCCAATACCAAAAAAAGTAATAATAACATTTATTGAAATAGAAAAGTGGCATATGTATTTTAATGATGGAGTTTTAACTTCCTCTTTTAATTTGCTTTTGCAAATAATACATTTTTAGTTTGACAGATGATATAATTTTGCTCTTAGATTCTAGAGCCCAAAATATAGCAATAATGTTGGCAGTTTGGATAAAAAAATCACTCTCTTGCATTTTTTGCTGTTAATACCAAGTCAAAAGTCATGACTGAGGTTAACCTTTTTTCCCCAAAGGTGATAAAATTAAAACTCTACTGTGCTGTTATTTTGTGTACAATATTTTATATTATTTAGTAATGTGTTTGCTTATGTGTTCTCTTCTGAACTAATTAGGAGGCCCTCTGCCAAACTCTGTACCAAAAGGCATAGGACAATGCAATGAACAAAATATTCTTGAGATTTTATTCCTGATCTCAAAGAGGTGAGAGGAGAAAAGGCAAGAGAGCCAAACTCCCCAAGTGAAACTCAGCTCTTTTATTACAGGTTTAAGAAGTAAAGCTGGGGCCGGGTGTGGTGGCGCATGCTTGTAATCCCAGTACTTTGAGAGGCGGAGACCGGAGGATCCGGGTTCGCGGCCAGCCTCAGCTCTCTCTTTCTCTCTCTCTCTCTCTCCCTGTCTCTCTTTCTCTCTCTACCTAGTGAGGCCCTCCGCAACTTCGTGAGACCCAGTTTCAAAAATAAAGTATAAAAAAATAAGGCCGGGGTTGGGGCAGTCTTCCACCTTTAAGCAAAGCAAGCAAAAGGTGTAGTAAAACAGGAGGAAATAGCTTAGGTAGAGAAGGGGCATTGAGGTCACTGTCTTCAGTTTTCTCAAGAAAGGCAGTCTTCTGTCAAAGCAAGCAAAAAGCTACAAATCCTTAAGCCAATATTCTTTAGACTTAGAAAAGCCCTCAAGTTTACTATTGAGTCAGGGCAGAGGACCTGAGAACTGGAGGGATTAAAAGAGGACATCTGTATAAATAACAGAAACAGGAAGATTAATAAATACAGTGATAACAGTGTGAATTAATACAAAACTTCAGCCCCAAGAGTAATCAAAGAAAAATGGATGAGGGAGCAGACATTTGGTACCAGGATATTAGAAGGGCCCACCGAACTTTGGAATTGAGGACTGAAACTGGGCAAAAGACATCGGCCCCCAACATCCAATTCTGACCAATCACAAAAGAGCAGATGAGAAACTATAAGAAGATATAAAAGCTGAGCCTCTAAGAACTTCAATAGTTACTCTATTTTGGGGACCTCTCCTCACTGTGTGGAGGGAGCTATTTTTGTTTTCTATCTTTCCTTGACTTACAAATAAACTTTTGTATTTCTATACCCTTCATTAGTCCTTTGGCTTCACTTGTAGAAATCCACTGGACAAGAAGAACCTAATAAGAGGATACACCCCATATTGTATGGGATGCCAGATGGGACAATGAGTGGAGGGACCCCAGCGAAGGAAGTATTTGATTACTATGGCCTAGACAATGTCTGCAACATAATCAAGGATGCAAAATTTGATAAAGAAGAAATGGAAATACCTAAAGGATGAATGGAAAGAAAAAAAAGGAAGAAAACTGTAGAGGAAAGGCTACTTCCTAAGGGCATACGTATTAATTTCTTATTAATTTTCCAGTATATCACTTAGGATTATAAATTTCAGTTGTCCATAATATTCACGATGGCCTACTACTATATAAAGCACAATGTCATATGTTTGTTCTTGGAAATGTAGAAATATATTATTAACCATAGCAATTAGAAGAGTTTTCTCAAGGTATATCCACTTTGTGATATATGAAGGGGTAGAGGAGAGACAGGAAGAGCATGAGACAGACCGGCAGACAGATTACACAATATTTATATCCTACATAAAAGGTATTTCATTATTCTTGTTCAGTTCTAGCTAAATTTCTATGTGTCTGTAAAACTTTTATTAGTTCAGTTCTTCTACTTTTGCATGCATAGTGTTTTTTCTTCTTTGTTTTCATACATCTATTGGTGCATTGCGATTATACATCATAGTGAGATTCAAAGTCACACAAACATATGTGCACACAGCACTTGGTATATTTCCCTCCACATCACACCCTGATCCACCATTCTGCCTCCCCACACATGTTAGTGAGATTGATAGCAATAACTTCATATATGGACACAACATTTGAACTTATTTCTACCTCAGCACCCCCTCTCCAATAACCTTCTACTATTTTACTAGTTTTGTTCCTCATTTATCTGAAGTCTTTCTTTGTTTCCTATTTTCTCTCTAGTTTCCACATAGGAGAGAAAAACATAAGACCCTTTACTTTCTGAGAGTGGCTGATCTCAGCATAACATTCTCAAGTTCCATCCATTTTCCTGCAAAGCATAATTTTTCTTTTTCTATCCTGATTGTCATTCCTGGTTAACACCTATATTTACAACTTTATGCTTCTTCATAAATGATTCAGTCCAATACTTATTTATTTTCTATATTTATTTATTTAGTTACTGATTTAGTGATTCTTGTTAGGACAATACAAATAGATGGCAATCTATGACTGGTTGCAGCAACTTTCAACCCCCTCCCAGGGAGCAGTTGCCCTTTGTCCCTTTCTTGTCTATACTTTTATAGGGGTTGCATTGTACTAAATCTAATGACTAAGAATTGACTTCACCTGGTTCCACCCAAACTGACTCCCTCTGATTTCACAATCCCAGCTTCCCAATTTTTGCTTGGTGCGCATACCCCTTCCCTATAAATAATACTCACACCTTGTCCTTTGCTGCTGATTCCATTTTGGCCTCAGCCCATCTGCTGGCAGATGTCATAATAAAATTTTGCTCCCATAATAAAATTTTATTCTTGGATCCTCATCTGGCCTGGTTCCTCTTGGCATTCGACTGAACAGTACTGGGGATTAAGCCCAGGGTGTTCTAACTCTGAGCTACATCCCCAGCCCTATCTTATTTTTTATTTTGAAACAGGGTCTTACTAAGTTGCTGAGGAACTTGATAAATTGCTGAGGCTGGCCTTGAATTCAAAATCCTCCTGTCTCAGCCTCCCAAGAACAGGATTACAGGTATGTGTCACCACACACAGCAAGTCAATCCAATATTTATCTCTTAAGATGTCCTGTTCCTGTCCAAGGCTGGTTCAAGACACCTGACTCAGTTGGAGGAAAGGGAATGGATTTATGACTTTCAATGACAGAGAGATCCTGAGGCTTGTCATTGTTTCTCCCTTTCAAAAGGTGTGTTTCCCAATGTTTGGTCCTGTGCAGTCAATGAACCCTCTTCACTGCTGCTCAGATGCACAGTTGACCAGGAACTGCCCAGAACCACAATGGAGTCCACAACACAGGGCTCATTTTGATATTTTTCACTTCTTTCTCCCATGGTCAGCTATTATCTGACAAATCTAACTAGTGAGCTTCAAAAGTGTTCCTATCCTTATATACAGGATTAGATATACAAAGAAATCAGAAAGCCCTCCCACCAGCTCAAGGTGCCTCACCCACTCTTTGAAACAGCTTTGCTGTTTTTGAGGTCTTTAACTACCAAAAGATATCAGACAATGGCACTCTTTGTCCCCACCAAATGTTTCTCTAACAGTGCAGCAAATCAAAAGGCTTGTTTTTAAAAGCCCCAGGGCACCATGAACAATTTATCCAATACCTTTATAAAGCTGAGCACACCAAATAAGTAATGTTTGCTGATCTGTCAGATTTGTTTCAGGTTACTTTCATCAGCAAGGCTACTTTTTTTAAGCAACTGGCAGCATTTCTCAGGTTTAAAAAAAAACCTGTTAACATAATTAAACAAATGATTGCAGGGCAAAGAAGTATACTATGATTGAAACAGGGTATGGGTTCTCTGGAGAGCTGAAGAGGACACACATTGGAATTACTGTAGTGAGCTCTAGAGAAGAAAAAGAAACAAAGAAAGAAGAGATAAAGGAAAGTTCTTTTCTGAAGTGGGGTTGAGTGATCAATCTTGGAATACCTGTAATCAGCAGGATGACAGCTTTCAACCCTGAGAATTTGAAAACCATGCAACTTGACAAGGAGAAAGAAAGCCTTAAAGTCTTTAAACAAAGACAGATTTGGGTTCAAATTTGGTCTTTGCCATTTACTATATGTAAAATTAAGGACATTTTGTTAGGTAGCAAGCTAGACATTAGCACATGGGGTCTGCTGAAAGTTCCCCACAGAGCCTTGCTCACCTTCAGCCCTCCCCTGTGAGAAGGGAGTGGAGACGCAGTGCAGGGTCACTAAGGTGCAATGCACAAAAGGCAGTCAATCACCCCAAAATATAATGCATATAAAGAAGGTGTCCAGAGGAAATATAAAACCAGCTCCATGCTGCTCTCCATACCAGGAAATGGACTTCTCAAGACCCATCTCTGAAGTGTAACCCCATTGCGTCCAGGCAGCCTTTCCATTCCTGGGAATGGCCCATTCCAGATGCTTTCCCCTGGAGCATGGCCAGGGTGTTATAGGGTGTTTTCACTACTATAAATCAGCCTACTGTATATTCCCTATTTGTGCTTTCAGTTTGAATGCTTTCCAAGAAAATAAGCAAGGACAGAAGTTGTGGAAAATAATTTCAACATCTCCCACCTGGTAATAATTTCATATTGAAATGGTGGTGTCTAGCCGGGCGTGGTGGCGCACGCTTGTAATCCCAGTACTTTGGGAGGCGGAGACCGGAGGATCCGGGTTCGCGGCCAGCCTCAGCTCTTTCTCTCTCTCTCTCTCTCTCTCTCTCTCTCTCCTTAGTGAGGCCCTCCACAACTTCGTGAGACCCGGTTTCAAAATAAAGCATAAAAAATAGGGCCAGGGGCGTAGAGCGGAGGTAGAACGCCCCTGCGTTCAATCCCCAGTACCGCAAAAAAAAAAAAGAAAGAAATGGTGGTGTCTTCTCTTTTAGGATTCTTGTCCAGTGGATTTCAATGAATCAAGTTCAAGGACTAACAAAGAATATAGAAATATGAAAGTTTACATTAAGTCAGGGAAACATAGAAGAAAAAGCAGCTCCCCACACACATACACACAAAGGGGGGTCCTGGAAAGAGAGTAACCCTTAAGCTCTTGGGAAGTGGACTTTTAAACCTTCCTGAGGTTTTCTATCTGTTCTTTTATGATTGATCACAATTGGTTTTTGGGGAACCAATGACTTTTGCACAATTTTGATCCTTAATTTGAATGATTATCTCTGGACTAGCCAGGGTCATGATTCCCTGGCTCCCATCAGTCTCTCACCTTCCTGCTCACCTCCCCCAACCTCAAACAAGGGGAGATGCAAATGACCACTTTAATTTTTTCTGTTCCCAGGTCCTCTGCCCTGCCTCATGTCCCCCCTCTGATGATGTGACCCTAACTTTTGATAGGGGAATGGGGCAATGACCACTCTATCTCCTTCAAGCTGGTAGGGGGCGCTGTCAGAGTATTGCAGTTTAGGGTCCAAGGGGATGGATGATCTAGAGGACCGTGGAAGAAGGAACTCTTCATATGACGTTTTGTTTTCATAATCATCTGGAGCTGGAAGGCTGAAGGAATCTGGTTATCTTGGCTCAAAGTCATTCATGATGGTTCAGTGGGCATCTACATGAAAAAATGATACATTAGTACATTATTCAATAACCCAGATATCTTTCCATAATGGTTTTTAATAACCCTTTACCTTGGACCATCACCTGTTAGCATTTTAAATTGGAGGCCAGGTAGCCAAACCATTTGCAATAGGCCATGAGTCATTATATATAACATTGTGAAGGGTTTTTTTGGCAAAAAGCCTGAAAAAAAAACAGGCATGTTTTTTTAAACTTAGCTTAAACAGGTGTTTTTGTTTCTGTTTTTGTTTTTGACCATAGGATTTTGGACAGATTCTCCAGGAGCTTACAGAAATAGGAATCGCCACTCTCTGTAGTATCTGATGGTCCTGGACCTATAAAACCTCAAGAACAACAGGTTTAGCTTTGCAACAACTTATAAGGACTTAACTGGAGGGAAGTTTAGGCATTTGGTGTCATATCTTATTTTTTGTGAGCCTAAAAGCAGAAGTACCATTATAAATTATAATGTAGAATATAAGGGGGAGCCAAAGTCAGAAAATAGGTATATTATGTGGGTGGTCTTTTAAATGGCTCTATGAGTATGACTCTTTTTTACCCCAGAATAGCACACTTATTTTTGGTTATACTTTATCGCTTGCTGTGTTCAAAACCAAGTAGTTAGCCCAATGTTGGGCAAACAAAATTTTTTTATAACAATTTTGTTGTTAAAGTTAGTCAAGGCTCCTCAGGGTTATTCTTAGAGACTTGGTGAGGCTTTACCTCTACCAGATGTACCATCTGCCAGGACAGGTATTAGTCTTGATGACCATTTAGCTTTTTGAAGCATAGAGGACATTTTCTTCTCTGATGACTTTCCTTTTTGCAGAGTTTGTATTGGTGGTTCCCAGTCTCTGGGGCCTTCATGATCTACCTCTTTCGGAAGGTCATTTGACTTATCAGAGGTGCATGAGCCTTTAGCAAAGTCTCATGATCCCTGGTTCCTATTTGACCTTGGAGGACTAGGGCCAAACTATTAGATGTTTTTCTTTAGCTCTTTATTTCTTGATTGTTTTCTAAGTGTCAGTTGAATACCCAGAAGGTCAGTTTAACCAATCCTTTTAAGCTGTCTTGCGGGTGATGGCTATTATCTCAAAACACTGTTTGTGTGTTGTACTTCTGTTAAACATTAACAAATAGGTATACCATTTTATCAGAAAAGCACAAAGTAAAATTATCAGAAATAAAATACTCATTTGTATCTTAGCATAAAGAAGATGGTCATATAAACCTGGATAGGCTATCATTATTTTGTTTTGTATAGATATCATTAGCTTAATAATCTTATATTTTGTATTTTAGAAGTCCTGTACATTTTCAGAACACAAATATCTAAAGCATTGTTATAAATATATAACAGGAAATTATCTTAATAAAATATAAAATTTTGCTCTCTAGGCTTGTTTCTGTAAAATTTACCATAAGCAGATCAAAATCTTAAGAAAACCAAAAATTTTTAAGCATAGAATCAATACATTTGATGTGACTCTTAACAAAACGCTTTAAATAATTCCTCTTAATTCTAACTAGCTTTATCACATACATTTTTTTCATAAGTTTTACCCTTTAGAAATTATTTACAACTTCCTCAAACTCTCTGTGACTTCCTTAACCCTCTGATTTTTGTTCTCATCTTTCTTTTTCCCTATGGGATAACTCAGTCATTTAAAACAAAAATTTTACTATACAAAATTCTTTTCCACCTAGAAGAATTTCCCTCTTTATTTTCACCTTTTTATTATAATATTGTTCATTCCTATAAATATCTTCTTTTATTTATTGGGTTTTTTTTTTTTTTTTTAGTCTTTTTGGGCTCTGGTGGTATGACAAATATTTCTCTGTTAGTGTGGCCACAATGGCCACATCTGATTTACCTTGCTGGTATAGCTTTGGATTTTTCTGTCACAAACTTTAGATCTCTTACTTTTTCTGCTAAACAGACCCAGTTGCAAAATAGTGTCATTGATTACATTTTTTTTTTTTTGTGGCCATCCTCTGACTTTTGATCTATACTACCAAACTCAGGCACAGAAAAGACTAGGAATTTAATGGGGTGCTGGCCAGCTTGGCAGATGGGGCATTTCCCATCTGAGAGAGAGAGAGGAGAAATAAAAGTGTCTTTTTAGTTATCTGTGTGACTTCTCCCAGAGTGTTCCCTGGGTTATCTGGCACCTGTTTCATGCATGGCCAAAAATGGGGTGCATCTACTGGATTTATCTATGCTTACCAGTGTGATAAAGACTTGGCACCTAGTTATAGCTGCCAGATACATATGTGATGTATCTGTGGTGGGATGTCAGTGAGCTGACACAAAGTTACAACAACCAGACATATATGTGATGCATCTGTGGCAGGGTGTCAGTGAGCCGGCACTTAGTTGTGACTGCCAGAAGCATGTGATATATCTGGGGTGGGGTGTCAGCAAGCGTGAGACCAGCACCCTGATGACCGTGGGCTCAATTGCTCCATGGTAATTAAAGCACATATTGCTACTTCTCTGAGACTTCTCTTTGTTGCCAAAGGGAAGTACACATAGTCTATCTGTGTTTAGATTTCCTAGGACGATGACTAGTAATGGAATGAAACTCACATGTTTAGTATGTGGGCCAATAAAATTAACCCTCTCTTTGAAGAGGGCTTGAAACTTTCCATTCAGCTCTATCAGCTAAAGATTGTTAAGGAGTGTTTTATCAGTCTGATCATTGTTTAAAAATTTTTAGAGTGTTTAGGTAAAAGAATATATGGTTGTTTTCATCAAAGTAATATATACAAAATTATACATTGACCTGGACTCTGATTTCCAGTAACCTTTGTTGTCTTTTAGTAAAGACCCAAAAACAAATCCATTTTACAATATTGTTTTTATATACCAACAATTTAGAAATCCATTGAATAGACTGAAATGTTATTTTAGATCATAAGAAGCCATGAGCATTTTAAAGCATTAATTACATTTTGCATTTACCCAATTTAATAATTAAATTATAGATTACCCCTGAAAATTAAGACCTCAGATAAGCATTATTAGTGTCCTAAAACATTATTCTGCCACAGAGAAAACTTTAAAAGCAATGAACATTGTATTTAAAACATCCTACAGAGGTAAACATAATCATCATTGACTATTTAACTAGGGAAAAAGGCATGTATTAGTAATTTTAAGGACATTTTTATTTTAATCTTATGAATAAATCTTAAATTTACTCAATCATTAGATTTATTTAAATCACATGAAGTCAGAGGCATTTTATTTTATGTACTCTTTAAATTTTATGAGCTCTCCCTTGTTAATATGCCAATTTGTGGTACCATGTAGATAGACACATGTAGATAGACATATAACACAAACAACATCAACAGGTAGGGTACAAGAGAGTTACAGATATATATTGCCCAGAGTGAAGCCAGATAGAGAGATTTTAGAAGCCAAAACATATCCTGTCATGGATTTTATTGTATTTCAAAAGCATGTAAACCTGTAGAGTTGGCAATATTTGGTCAGTCTGCCAGGCATGGATGACACTAAATCACATTTATTCAGGTGGCCACTTTGTCTCCCTATGTCAAACATCCCAATCACCAACACTGTTTATCCCCATTTTTCCTAGAATACTAAATAGAGAATTAATCCTTGAATAGCTTCTGAGTAAAGACAGAAGGAGAAAAAAAAAAAACTCAGAGACCTAGAAAGCCTAAAAAATAAGAGACAAAGCCAAAAATATTTCAGAACAAAAATATATGTGCACAAACCTAGGTAAAAATCTGTGAGCTAACAAAAAAGAAATGCCATAGTTCTGGTAGTAAAAAAGCTATATTTTGCTGTAAATTCATCTTGTTTATTCTTTTCCTTTTTGCCGGGGGGGGGGAATGTAGAGCCCTAGAATCCTAGAGTTGGCCTATAGAGTGTAAAAGAACCACATTAGAAAATAGAATTATTTTACAAGCTTTTACTTAAGCATCTATCCACCCAGGGAAGAAGTCAGCTTGTTAGCTGGTGAGATGTTATCATTTATACGATGGGAGGAGCCACTTACCCTTTCCACAGGGAGCATGTAGATGTGTCCAGAGGAGTTGCTATAAAGCAGACATCTCTCTTCTCATGCATATTAAATTTGAGGTAGTGGAGAACTCTCTTTTGTTCTCCTTTCCACCATGCCAGGTGGGGTTGAGGTTTAAACTCATCCCCATAACCAGAAATTGACCAATGGTAGTTCTCCCAAATTTTTAGAGTGCCCAGGTGAATCAAACAGCTCAGTTCTGACTAGCTCTCTGTTTTCTGAGCTTAGCCAGCAGCTGTCTATTTATACACACATGTAGCTGTTAGAAATAGCTTTCTGACTGCAGCCAGGACTCCAGGCTGGGGTCCCCCCACCCGGGGGTTGATAGTGGCCCATACACAATCTGAACCCCTTGGGTGACTGCATTTGCATGATTATCTCTGGACTGGCCAGGGCCCTGATTCCCTGGCTCCCATCAATCTCTTACCTTTCTGTTTACCTCTCCCAACCTCACAGAAAGGGGGGATGCCGTGTGTGTGTGTGTGTGTGTGTGTGTGTGTGTGTGTATCTAAACTATTGGAGTGATCATATATATTCTATAATGAAGTGTAAATTCCTTTTTCTTGAAAAATAATGAAGGTCATGAGACAGGCTTCTCTCAAGTAAAACCCCAAAGATCACATAGTCAGTAGAGGGTAGTGGCTAATCACCATGACCCTGGAGTCAAACTTTCTAGGTTTGATTCCTGACTCTGCCAGGCACAAAATTAGCCTTGAGTAATTTGCTTACTCTCTTATACTTTAAATGGAGATGTTAGTAGTTTCTAGCTCATGTGGCTGCAGATGAAATGAGTTAATGTATGAAAACATTTAGAAAGAGCTGGTGGTGTCCTAAATATTCATTTTTAGGATACACACTTGCCTCAACTGTTGTTCCTCCTTGGCAGCAGAGAGGCTGTACATTTCAATTGTCCCTGCCTCCTCTTTACCTGATTAATTACATAAGTAATCACAATTGTCTTTTCTTTATATTGCATTCTATTTATTTGCTTTATATTCTTCACTGTTATTTTTTTTAAATGGGTCTAACCTCAAATGATTAAAAAAAGGCTTCCATCAAAGACAATTTCCTCCCAGCTGCCACTCTGTGTAATAGTCCTCACAGACCAACTTCTTTAAGGATTCTCTATACCATTCTCTCATTCTTTACTTTATTGCAACTTGTCCACTGATCCCTCTGTTTGGAGAGCTCTTGATTACATTTCCACAAATATGTTCCAGTGTTGACTTGGTATTTTAGAAGCATTTCACATTATTATTAATGCTATTTTTAAATAAAAGAATACTATAATGATAATAAAAAATAATGCCATATTTCCCTACTGGATATCATACTTACCTGGCACTACTCTTATCTCTCAAACTCTTTCTTTTTAATTACCTAGATCATTCATTTTTCTCTATTCAGTCTTTAATGATTGAATTTCTCTGTGCTTTTTCTAATGTCATATATGCCTTCTCACTCAAAGGTTTTCAATTAAGTGTTTACATCACACCAATGGCCTCAGTTGTATACACAGTCCCTGATACTTAACTTGTATATATGTCTTTGTCTTCTGTTTTGAATTCTAACCCCATATCCGACTGCTTATTTGTTTGTCTCCATATCCCAAAGTGAAAGTATGTGATCTTCTTCCTCTATTGGCTCTCATCAGAATGAACCATAACAATGTCCAGCCAGTTGAATAAGCTGGAAACCTGAGGATCCTTCAAGACTCTCTCCTCCTCCAAATCAGGGAAGACTGAACTATATTGATTTTGCCTCATAAATAGCTCTCAAATTGTCTACCTCTCAGCTATCATCAACTGTTTCTTGAATTAATGCAACAACCTCCTACTTGGTCTCACTTCCTTTTTGTCCCTCAAATCTTTTCCTTACAGAACAAGAAAATCAATTGTTTAATAATGCAATTCTGAATGTGTCATTCTTGTATATAATCTCTCAATGGTGTCATTGCTTTTAAGATGTACTATAAGGTTCACTATTAACTGGTCTTTATTTTGTGGTCCAACTTTATCTTCTAACGTTCCCCATTATTTCTTTCCATACTGATCTTTCTTCATTCCCTCTAAGGAGCAATACTGTTTCTTTCTTTAGGCCCTCATACCCTGCTTTCTCTGTCCAAACCATTTTGTCTTTTCTCTTTTTTGGTAGCTAGCCACTTGTCATTTAGATCTCAATGCAAAGACCAAAAGTTTTAGGGAATATCAAGGACATTTAACTTAGATTTTTAAATTCATAGTATACTACATTTGTTCTTCATAATTGTTCTCCTGTTATTTTAAAGGATTTATCAGAAAACTGAACTGTAATTTTTGATGATAGGATAATGGTGTCTTTTTTACTCACCATTGATTTTCTGAATTTTTATTGACCTATAAATTCTAATTTTTACCAACATTTATTAAAGTAATTGTTGTTTCTGAGCTAAAAAGTGCTAATCTGGATTAATCATACATAATATCAAAGGGAAAAAACACAAAGTTTAAAACAGAAAGACAAAAAGCAAGCATTTCACATTTAATTCCTTTCAAATGCAATACCCTAAAACTCGTTTATAAGTTAGAATCACCCTTTGTGTTTTTTTCGTGAATTTGATAAATTTCAATTGAAAAATTTTAGGACAGGGAGCTTACATTACTTTATTGTATTAAGGAGTGTTTAACAGAAGAGGTGCCTAAAGCCAACAATAGAGTAGTCAAATAATTTTTTAGGATAATATACTAATATATAAAAGGAAAGATCTCTTTTGCTTTTTATACTTTAGTGAACTTTCAAAGTCCTTAGTGACTATTCCCCCAACTCTCCAACAAGGAAATACCATTAGACTTTAATTTGCTTTATTTGAAAAACAATGGGACAAATCTCTCTGTAAATAGATTAGTGATCTATACATACTAAACAAACAAAGACCATCCCAGCTGGTCTCAAAATCTGAGATGGTCAGTTTTAGGTGACTAGCACCATTCTATCTGCGCAGGCATTGAAATGACATAGTTAACACCAAATTATTGTGGATAGGCACAAACAAGATCTGGGGCCCCTTTGCTAATGTAGTAACTCTGGACTCCCTCCTCAGGTTGTTACCATCTTGGATAGAAATCAAAACAGAAGGTCAATGGAAAGAAAAGAAAAGAGAAAGAAACAAGAATTTATATTGGTGTAGAAAATGAAGAAAAGAAAGTGAAGGAAGGAAGGAAGGGGTACATACTAGTAATTATTGAAGAAATCATTGAAGATCATTATTGAGAAAAAAATTAACTCCTCAGTGGATTCAAAATCTCCTCGCGGGGTAAAAAATCATTGAGGAGAATTTTAGACTACCAAAAAATAGACTTTTTATGGATTTAACTAAGCCTGTATACACTCTTTTTTGTGGTGACTTTTATAGCTATTATATGACAAGGTAGAAATCATCTTTGCCATGTGAGATTGGAAAAAAACATTTAAATTTTCTAAAACTTCTAACTTACCTTCCTTTACCCAGAAATATTCATTCACTTTTCCTATCCTGTCATGTGTATGCAATTTATATTCGTAACTATACTAAAAGTTGAGTTGACTGGGTTGGGTTGTGATTATATATGTGATCCATATCCTCAAGTGCATTCTAAATTGATTTGATTGGGCTGGGGGTGTAGCTCAGTGGTAGAGTGCTTGCCTAGAAAACCCAAGGCCCTCAGGTTCAATTCCCAGTGCAAAAAAGAAAAAGGTAAAAGGAGTAAGAAATTGAGTTAATGATCTGTAGGTCATGTTCCTTGATAAAACCTTATGTGATCTGGGAATCTGTAGAGAACAATTGGTGGGGAGAGAGACAATTTTCAAGCAATCAATAAAATGAATAATATAGTTTCTTCTAGGTCTCACACTGACATAAGAATCAAAAGGATGTAAGAATATAACTAAATAAATATTTCTCCCCCTTAAAGATTATTTTATTTTCTAGTTTCCCAGATGCTTTTGGGTTACAGAATAGGTCTTTGAGCATATTCATAATCCTTAAATTTTGCACTCCAAAAGTGGAATCATTCATGAATTCAGTAGCCTTAAAGAAAAATCTTTTATAGGAAATTCATAGGCTAGAATCTCTTTGGTGACCTTAACAGATTGAAACTTGGTGAAGAAAGCCTGTATATATTCTGGAGAAACTATTGTTCTTATTAAAATAAAATGTCAGTTTCAATGTATTGGTAGAAAGATTGTATAGATATGTTATGAGAATCCTGGAATTCTTTACCTCAGCTCTTCTTATTTTGCTGAAAATCAATGAGTCACACAGGGTAGACAGTGTCTCAATTTAGATTCTTTGCTCTTGTCACTCTACTCTGACCAGGCCTTCCAGGCCATCAATATAAATATTCAAAGGTTCACTTTTGTTGTAAAACTCTGAATATGAAACTATTTTGGGTTAAAATGTGTGCCCTTAGGCTTCATGATTTTCTACTTATGTATAACTGTAGATTAATTTTGATTTCCAGAATAGAAGCATATTTGTGGATTTTTCTTATGGGAGGACAGATTTAATTCCTATTAGTTAGTGCATATTGTCTTACAAAATCTGAAAGCATTAGGCCTCTTTCTAATGCAATGGAAAAACTGCTTTCTTAATTTTCCCATACACACAGACTGGTTTTAGCATGCCCCATTTTTATTATACATTGTTATTTCTTGTTTGTGATACTTACAGATATACTCTGCATCTACACTCTCAATTATCAACCTATGTGGAGCTGGAAACTATCACTTCACCAAATAAGAGTGTCATTTTGTCCCTAAAGTCAAACGATCTTTTTACAATCATTAGGAGTTAATTATCCTTTACTACCAAAATATGACAAAACAACTACTCAGCCTCCTAACAAAATTCCCAAGGATTTTTTGTTGGTTGGTTGTTTTTAATTTTTTTATTATTTTTATACTGGGGATTGAACCCAGGCATTCTACCTCCAAGCTACACCCTTATCCCCCCATTTTTTTCTTAATTTTCATTTTGAGACAGGGTTATTGTTACTTGCAGAGGGTCCAACTCAGTTGCTGAGGCTGGCTTGAACCTGCGATCCTCCTTTCTCACCCTCTCAAATATTGAGATTATAGGTGTGTGCCACTGAGCCTGGCCTCTTCCCTGGTAATGTTTAAAAAACTAGCTCCTAAATTTTTTTTTTTTGGCACTGGGGATTGAACCCAGGGGCATTCTACCTCCAGGCTACACCCCCAGCCCTATTTTTTAATCTTTATTTTGAAACAGGGTCTCACTAAGTTGTGGAGGGCCTCACTAAGTAGCTGAGGCTGGCCACGAACCCAGATCATCTGGTCTCAGCTTCCCAAGTACTGGGATTATGAGAGTGTACCACCACGCCCGGCTCTACAACTTTTTTTTTGTTCTCACAGCATTTTCAACTCCCATCAGCATTTTTTTTTTTTTTGTGGTACCGGGG
>PVJS01040931.1:0-18199 GCA_004027185.1 Glis glis
CTGCACACCAGACTCACGGGTAGCAGGCTCCCTTTTCGCAAAAAGTAAGATTCGCCTTGCCAAATGCTTTCGAATATGTCTTTTTTTTTTTTTTACAATGCCATAGAAATGTACTTCAGACACCGACTTCAGCTGACCAGAGTCTGATGCCAGGGGAAAGCTCTCTAGACTAGAGGCCTCTCACACCCTGAGCAGTCTGCCCAGCAGGGGGATGTGGCGTCTTTCCCAAGTCCCCACTGGGACTGCCTGTCCCTGAAGCCTGGTTTTCTGTGTAGCCCTGGCCTGACCCCTGCTGACTTCTCCCTGTCCTCCTCCCTAAGGCAACTTTGCTCCCTGCTCTCTGGATGTCCCTGGAGACACTGCTCATCACAGGGATAGACACTCTCCTCCCCAGCACCTATTTCTTAGGGAGGAACATGTGCAGTTTTCCCTTCCCAAATCCAATTGTTCCCGAGGGAGGCACCTGTGCATGAGAAGGAGCCTGTGCATTTCCTCTCACTTTGCTCATAGAAAACTGAGTCTCCTGGGCCCTCAAGCAACTTACAGCCCTGCTGACCTGCTCAGCTCCCACTTACGGGTTGAACGGAGCCTTCCTGGCCTCCCCTGTCCAACCTGGAGGGAAGCAGAAACTGTCCAGAAACTGACATTGAAATGAGAAGTAAAAATTAGGAAGCCAGGGACAGGATGTCTTTTAGGTAGGTGGTGTTTTAATTGTTGGTTTGGTGTGGACTCCTGTTGAGGGCTGTCTTACTGTCCTCTGTACCTTCTAACAGCCAAACAGCAGGCATCCTCACTGAGCCCAATAACTAAAGGCAATCGCTGCTGTTTACCCAGCTTCCAGAGGACTGAACAAAGGAAAGAGAGCTTATATCCTAGCATCAAAGACTGAGGCTTTGTTAACAGAGATAATAAGCTATTCTCAGTCAGGGGCAGAGCAGATTATTTACCTGTGTCCTCCTTTAAACCCAGAATAATGTCCAGTGCAGAGTAGATGCTCAGTAAACATCTTTTGAAAGGACTCATGCACGAACATCAGGAACTTTCAATACTATTAGTACTGATAAGCACTACTGGGTGGCATCCTGTGCTGATACATTGAAAGAACCCAACAATGTCATTATGTGGATCTTTTTGTTCCTAATTTATTTGTGAGGAATCTATAAAGGGTTAAGTAACTTGCTAAAGAGCATGAAGCAAGTAACTGAAGTGACTGGCAGAGCAGGGTCTGGACTCGGGTCTGTCTTCATTTCTGCACTGTGGTGGGTTTGGGGCCCATCACCATGACAACCACGGTGACGTGGAGGTCATGCACATAGTTGTGGGAAGCAAGAAGGGGGTTACTGCTCACTCTGCCTGTGGGATTAGAACAGGCTTCACAGATGAAATAAGGCATGGTTTGTGACATTTTCTGCATGGTGGAGGACAGGGGCCTTCAACTCAAATGACACTGTGTGACCCAGAAAAGCAACACTGCTGCTGGCCCTGGGGGAGAGTTCCACAGCTGGGCAGAGGGAAGGAGAAGGAAGATGAGTTCAGGGACACTGGTGGGAGCCAATGCATATCTGAGGCAGAATCCTATCCTTCCAGGGAATTCCATAATAAGCTAGTTACATGGCGAGAAACACTCATTTGTTTGCCCAGTGTTTGGCAGCAATAAAATCTTCCTGGGAAGAGTTCTACTGGAATTGAGAGCTTCCCGCCTTTTTTCAACAGCACATCGCATGTATGGCTTCCAGCAGGACTCCTTCCAGGGGGAAATTTCAAATTCTTTTGAGGAATCAAAAAAAAAAAATACAACCACCTGAACCCTGGGAAGGTCTTTG
Organism: Glis glis; assembly: GCA_004027185.1. Classification (NCBI taxonomy): domain Eukaryota; kingdom Metazoa; phylum Chordata; class Mammalia; order Rodentia; family Gliridae; genus Glis; species Glis glis. Next base: position 1,824 of record PVJS01040931.1, read on the forward strand.
GATTTCCTGCTTATAAAAGTTCTGCCTTTGCCGGGTGTGGTGGCACAGGCTTGTAATCTCAGTACTTGGGAGGCTGAGACTGAAGGATCCAGGTTTGCGGCCAGCCTCAACTACTTAGTGAGGCCCTCCGCAACTTAGTGAGACCCTGATTCAAAATAAAGAATAAAAAAAAAAAAATAGGGCTGGGGGTGTAGCTCGGAGGTAGAAGGCTCCTGGGTTCAATCCCCAGTACCACAAAAAAAAAAAAGTTCTGCCTTCGATGTCACTTTGATGCTCCCTTTGTGGGTGGTCTTCCTAAGTTAATGGGTGGTCTTTGTAAGTTAATGGACTCTTCTCTCATCTGGGTAGGTTGAAGGGAGACCCTGAAGGGATGCTTTGGGATACAAAGTCATGGACTTGACATTTCTAGCAACAGACCCTTATTTAAGGCATGCTGGTCAGTAGCGAGGAGTGGCTATGTTACCAGCACTGCCCCGGGCCTAAACCTTTGTCATCTGTGCAGGTCTGTCTTGCTGTTTGGGGTCATCAGCCTCTTGCTGCACATTTTCAAACCAGACAGCCATGGCGAAAGGTCAAATGTGTCGCTATGAGCTAAAACTTTCCATCGCTGGCAATGCATGCTTCCATAATATATGAAAGGTAACCCAGACACCCTCGAGGCCTAACCCTCATTTCACAGAGGAAGAAATCAAACGTCACGGAGGCGGAGTGGCATGCTCACGGTCATATAGTCACCCTGTCCTGTCTGACACAGTCGTCACTCACCACATATGGCTCTGAAGAACTTGAAATACGCTTGGTCTGATTGGAGTGTGCCGCAGGTGGGCCACGCACATGGGATTTCATTGACTTCTCATGAATATATGTCATTCATGTTCTTATATTGATTGCAAGTTCAAATGATAATGTTTGGACACATCGGGTTAAATAAAATCTACTGTTGACATTAATGGCACTCATTTATTGATTACTTTTTTCAAGTGGCTATGAGAAAATTTAAAATGTTATACGTGGCATTATATTTCTATAATAAAATAGAACTACACTCTTCTAGAATTTGGAAGGAGTACAGGTCGCTTTGATGTTTCCCTGCAGGGGATTGGGCGCTGTGACTGGAGCAGAGAGAGGCCAGAGGTAAGGGCACCAGACACCCATTAGGAGGATCTGCAGCAGGCTACCCAGTTGGCTGTCACTGCTGTTCACTATTGGCCATTGGAAACAGCTCCTATCTCTCTGCTGGCTGTCATTCTGCTCCTCCTCCCGCCCCTGCCCTTTTCTAATTGGCCAATGCCTCCAAGTTTGTTTTCTCATTCCTTGCTCAGTCCCCTTCATTGATCTATTTCTACTGCTTTCCCATCTCATTCAATTTGTGGCGGGTGTGCATGCCCTCTCTGCAGCTCCTCGCCTTCTTTAAGCAACCTCTGGCTCCTCCTCCATGCAGCACCCTGACCTGGAGAGAAATAATTTCAGATCAACATTGTACTTTGAAAAATTGTAGCTTGTCCACTTAAGAAAGGAATGAAAAGCTGTTTTTCATGCCCGTCCTCACAAGCTCTTAACCCCAGCTGCCCAAAGCTGGGTTCCAAAACAAACAAACAAACAAACAAACGGTCCAGGAGTTTGTGGAATGAAATATAAGGCTGGTTATGTTAGCAAACAATCTGTCCCAGTGCTGGATCCAGTTCTTTTCTGTGTCCCTTCTAGGCTCAGCTTCTCTAAATGTGAAATAGGAATTCTTCATTCATTCCACAAGGGCTTAGCAAGCACCGGCAGGTTTCCATGCACGGAGCTACTAGGTTGCTCATGGCAGATGTGGTCTTACAACACACAGAGGAGAAAGATGCAGATGGGGATCCGCTGTGGCTGGGGCTGTCAGATCCCACAGACTTGGTGGCCTGGCAGCCCATCTCCACCACCGGGATGAAGCTACTGGTGGAAACAGAAACCCGGAGGCTCATGCAGTTTAGACACGAAATTGTTTTATCTTCAAGTTCTGTTCGGAATCTTGAGGTCTGTCTCAGAATCAATTCCTTGTATCTCGTCCCCAACAACAGTGCATTAAGCCCGGCTCTCCTGGACGAAGGTCACCTCTTCTACATTTGTCATTGCAAAAGCACATACTTGTCTGTATTCCCTGTTTCAGGGAGTGGCCCCACCTGCTGCTCCACAGGATCCTGTCACTTCGCAGTTCTCTGCACAGTATCTCAGGACGGTGCTGGGGGCCATGAGTCTTTCTCCTGCCATGATGCTATTCATAAGCCATTGGTGCCTTTTCGAGTTCCAGGTACATTTAATCATATTGTTTATATCCTTTTGTGTCTGGCTCCCATTGAGGCTCCTTCATGTGACTGCAGTTTCTGAGGTTCATTCCCTGTTATTACCGTGTAGAATGACCACTCCTTTTCTATTCTCTTGGAAATCAGCTGTTCTTCTTTGAGCCCAGTACCCTTTGATGATATCTGTCTCATAGTCCTGATGTCTATCACAGGCACTGCCCTCCTCCTGGGTGACCCTCTACAAATTCTTTATTATAAAGAAATTCAAACATAAGAATTTGAGAAAGCTGTTTAATAAACCTTTAACCCTCACTCAGCTCCGTTAATTATCAACCTATGGCCAAACCTGCTGCACCTATATCTCCAAGCAGACCTTCCCCTGGTCATTTTAAGGCAAGTTCCAGGGATGGCATTTTATTTTTTATTTATAAATATTCCATTATTTTCCCTCAAATCTTAAGGACTCTTTAAAAAAAATTTCCCAATGTCTACATCATACATAGAAAAAATTAAAAATAGTTTCTTACTAAAAAATTCAAGCAGATATTTAAATTTTCTCATCTGAACATTTTTTTAAAATTCTCAATTTGTTTGAACCAAGATCAAAAGGATGTTAATTTTCTGAATGATCCATCACTGTAGCCTGGGTGGTGAAGAGGCAACTTTTCTAATCCTACTCTTCCTCTGTTATCTCTGCAAATGCTTCCTTAAAGGAACTTCCCTTCATCAACTATTTGGTTTTGCTGAGATAAATACTTATAGGAAAGAAAAAAGCCCAAATGTCTGATATTATTATCATTATTATTATTATTATTATTATTATTATAGCTTCCGCATATGAGGGAGAACATCTGACCTTTCACTTTTTGTGATTGACTAATCTCACTTAGCAAAATGTTCTCCAGTTCCATCCATTTCCCTGCAAATGACATAATTTTGTTCTTCTTTATGGCGGAGTAGAATTCCATTGTGTATATATCTCATAGTTTTGTAATCCATTCATCTGTTGATGGACATCTCGGCTGGTTCCATAGTTTAGCAATTGTGAATTGTGCAGCTATGAACAAAGATATGCATGCATTACTATGGTAGTTTGGTTTCAATTATTTTGGGAAGATACCCAGGAGTAGTATAGCTAGATCATACAGTAGGTTCATTCCCATTCTTCTGAGGATCCTCCACACTGTTTTCCAAAGCAGTTGCACTAATTTGCAATCCCACCCAACAGTGTATCAGAGTTCCTACTTCTCCACATCTTGGCCAGCATTTATTATTGTTTGTGTTTTTAATGATTGCCATTCTAATTGGGGTTAGGTGAAATCTCAGGGTAGTTTTGATTTGCATCTCTCTGATTGCTAATGATGTTGAAGATTTTTTCATATACTTATTGGCCATTTGTATTTCTTCTTTTGTGAAGTGCCTATGTAGTTCACTTGCCCATTTTTTTTTTTGTAGGTGAGTATCTTGTATATTCTAGATATTACTCCCCTATTGGAGGAGTTAGCTGACAAAAATCCTCTCCCATTCTGTCGACTCTTTCTTAAGGTTCTTGATAGTTTCCTTTGCTTCACAGAAGCTCTTCAGTTTAATGAAATCCTACATATTAATCCTCATTTTAATTTCTTGTGCCTTTAGGGTCTTGTTGGGGAAATTTTTACCCATGCCTATATGTTGAAGTGTTGGTCCTATGCCCTCTTCAAGTAACTGCAAGGTCTCTGTTCTAATTTCCAGGTCTTTGATACATCTTGAATTGATTCTTGTGCAGGGTGAGAAAGTGAGGTTTATTTCCCTTTTTCTGCACAGTTTTGTCAATACCATTTGTTGAAGAGGATATCTTTTTTTTCCAATATTTGTTTATGGACTCTGTCAAAAATCAATTGGCTGAAAGTGTGAGGATTTGTAACTGAGTCTTCTATTCTGCTCCATTGATCTATGTGTCTGCTTTTGTGCCAATACCATGCTGTTTGTATTACTATGGCTCTGTAGTATAGTTTGAAGTCAGGTATTGTGAAGGTCTTTCTTATAAACTTAGTACTGAGGTGACACCTTCTTTGATTTTTTGGGGTGTGACATCATACATCATCACATCTCTTCATCCATAAATATTTCAGAGATACCTGAGTTCTTCTTTAAAGTGGAAGACCTCAATCTGCATGCCAAAGTTGCTCAGTGCTACTGGAGTGGCTGTTATTTTGAAGGACTTTTAGTGAACAGAGCTAGAAGATAAAGATAGATTGTCATGAGTTCAGGGAGATACTTATAACTCACACTTAGGACTACACAGTTTTTATTTAAAATCACATTGTATATGTCAATGACACTGACCTAATTCATTTTCTTTCAATATAGTTCATATACACCAAACTCAGAATAACACTATAAACATTGCCATCAATAATGTGATTACTAAAATCAATTTAAGATTTTTTCGCAGTTCTTTTTGTCTCTAGACTATATCCCACTAAAGATGCATAGGAAATTTTGTGCCTCCAAGTCAATTGAAATATTTCCTTTCATGTTGTTATGCCATTAACTCATGCACCATAAAGGTCAATTGCTTTATTTTGATTTGTAGAGATTATTATTTTTTAATTATGTGAAATATTAATGTGTTTCAAAGTCAGATAATAAAATAGACTGCATCCACAAAAATTTAGCTATTATCGTTGTCCCCTCTCCCTGCTTCCTCCTTCCCCATAGGGAACCATTTCTTTATAAGCTTTTGCTTTATTCTTACGTATTTTCTAATATGAGAGAAAAATATGTGTATATGCATTGGCTCTCTCTTTTTTAGATAAATGGTGAATGTTATACATATTTTTCTGCATCTTATTTTTTTCACTTAATATATTATTTCAAGTATATTATATAAATGGCAATATAGCAGCATGTGACATATAAGATTGGCTTTTCTCAGCATATTTCTGTAGATGTTCACTCAAGTTATTTATTGTATCAATAGGTATGTTTCTTTGTTTTTTTGGGGGGGCATGGAGTTACCATAGTTTTTTTTAACTGTTCATTTTTTGAAAGACATCTGGGTTATTCAAGCTTGGGGCTATTCTAAATAAAGCTATACATTGACATACAGGTTTATGTGAACAGAAGTCTTAATTTCTCTGAGATAAATGTCTAACCATGTAGTTGTTGAGTGGAAATGTATGTGAATGTTTAAGGAAATTTCCAAATTGTTTTCTAGAGTGGTTGTAACATGTTAGATTCCCACCAGTAATATATGAATGACCCAGTTTTTCTGTATCCTTTCCAGCATTTGATGTCACTATTTTTTAATTTAGACATTCTCATAGGTGTATAGCGACATCTTGTCACCATTTTAATTGGCATTTCCCTAATGATTATTACCCCAAATACTTTCATATGCTTATTTGCCTTATATATATTCTCTTTGGTCAAATGTCTATTTATGTATTTTTTAAACTGTTTGCTTTTTTTGTGTATGTGGTGCTGGGGACTGAACCCGGGGGCATTCTACCTCTGAGCTACACTCCCATCACTTTTTATTTTGAAACAGGGTCTTGCTAGGTTGCTAACAGTCTCACTGCATTGCTGAGTCTGGCCTCGAACCTGTGATCTTCCTGACCCAGCCTCCCAAATACTGGGATTACAGGTGTGCACCACCATGCCCAGCTAGCTGTTTGCTTTTTTAACTATTGAGTTTTGAGAGTTCTTTGTAAAACTCCTATGTCATCGCCTTTGACACCCCTTCCATGACCACCCTATCTAAGATGCCAGTCACTCTCTATCCTATTACCCTGTTCCAATTTCCTCACAGTAGTCCTTACTACCAGAAACCACCTTTGTATTTATTTATTCTTTTGATATTCTATGTTTCCCCAATTCCCACTAGAATTTAAGTATGATGAGAACAGGGACTTTATCCCTTTTTTCTTATGCAATCTATTCAGGACTCAGAACAATGCCCAACACCAACCGAAACTTATTAAATATTTGATGAATGCATAAAGGAATAGAAGCAAGTTTTATCTGTGATTTATCATTTGTATCCTTTGAGAAAGTACCATATCTCCTATAGTAACACATATACCCTGCCTACCACAAGGCCTGGCACATAGCGAGTTCTCAAATAATGCTGGCTTCCCTTTCTTACCCTGCTTCTGTCCTACCATAAAGGAAAGCTCCTCAAAGCATTCTGTGTAAAATCCTCAAAACAGCCTGACATAGGTTTTTATATCTCTTGTGTAAATTCGTAGGAGTCGAATTTCGAATTCGTAGGGTAGTTACATATGTTTACATTTTCAAGAAATTGCCGAATAATTTTTTAAAGTGATGGTGTTATTTTACACTCCCATCAATAATGTGTAAGTCTCCAGTTGCTCCATTTTGATATTGTCAGTTTTTTAATTTTACCTATCAGTATAGGTATAAAATGGTATATCACTATTAAGAGTAATGGTGGTGAATGTTTTCTATGTGCTTATTGGCCATTCATAAATCTATTGTGAAGCGACTTTTCAAAACTTATTGTTATTTTTCGTTAGCATGTGTTTTATTGTTGGTTTTGGGGTCTCTTTATTTTCTGTACAATTCCTTTGTTGAATGTTCATAATACATTGACAATGTCAACACATTAACAGCTTATTATTTTCTGAATGTCATGTTTTGATGAGTTTTTTATTTTTCTGAGCTCTGATTGATTAACTTTTATGTTTAGTATGTTTTACGTTGCATGAAAGAGATCTTTATCTACCTAAGGTTGTGAAGATATCCTCCTATGTTTCTTTTGTTCTTAGAAGCCTTTTGATTTTAGTTTCGACTTTTAGTTTTATGATGTGTCAAAGGCCAATTTTTGCATGTGATTTCATATCGGGTCCCAAATACTTTTTCCATGTTACCCAGTTGTTGGTCAGATTTTATAAAAGTGTATATTGTACTTTTAAAATAATAGGATGAAAAGAAAACAATCCAAATACCCATCACTAGGAGAATGGAAGAACACATTTTACTGTATCGATGGCACACTAATCAAAATCCAAAAAGGAACTACAGATAGATGAAGAAGCATGGCTGAATTTCAAACATGTTATGTTGACCAAAAGAAGCCAGACATGGTGGATGAGATGGTGCATGCCTATGATCTAAGCTAGGAGGAGGAGGCTAAGCCAGAATCATAAGTTGGAGGGCCAGCAGGAAACTTAGTGAAACTGTGTCTCGATATAAAAGAATAAAATAAAAAGGGCTGGGGATATAGCTTAGTGGTAGAGCATCCTTGGGTTCAATCCCCAGTACGCCCCCCCCCAAAAAAGTCAGACCTAAAGAAGAACATACTGTTGATCTTATTTCTATGAAATTTAAATTAATTTCTGGAATGAAAACCAGCACAGTGATTGCCTAGAAAGAAGGTGGGGATTCACTGGAAGGGAACATACAGGCACTTTTTGTGGTGTTGGTGAGAGGGAACATACGGGCACTTTTTGTGGTGTTGGAAATGCAGTGTGTCTCTATTGTGGTGTTACCAGGAATAACATCTGTCAAAACTCACTAAATTGTGCACTCAAGATCTGTGTATCCCATTACGTGTGCATTGCATCTTAACAGTGTCTAAGAGCTGATAGTGATAGAAAGATGGTAAACATAGACTAGCCCACCACATGTAAGGGCAAACTTCTCCAAAAAGTTCAGTGACCCAAGTTCAACCCACAGTCACCAGTGTTCATCATGATACACTTAAGAAATCAAGCAATGGTTAATTTCCCCTCAGGATCTTCTTTTAGTAGATCAGGAAATCTATACAGGTTTCAAAATGTATAGCATTTAATATTTAAGAAGTGTTGATGCTTAAAGAGTCACACTTTACTTAGCATAACTTATATAATAACTGGCAAATACATTTACCAAAGGAATTGTACCCTAATAACTGACAATATGTAATATATTTACATAACTTGGTAAAAATCACAGAGAAAATACTTACATGCATACACAACCACTTGAGAGTCATAGAACAAAGCCCGGAAAGGCAATATAATACTTTAAAAGATTGATGTGCATTCTTAGGCTTTGTCATCTTTTCTTCCTAATTACATTGAAATACATAATTCTAAAATGGCAGCCAAAATTGCACATTAACAGTGGAATACTTGTGACCATAAATTTGAAACTACTCTGAGATTTTCCCCAAACAATCCCTTTGAGCCTCTCAGGCTCTGACAGAAGAAGTGTACAATCAGCCAGCACCATCCCTGCCCCAGCTCAGTCAGCAGAATCCTAAACAGCTTTATTCTGTGCTCCCTGGCTCTTCCTGCACCTTGCTACTGAAGATCAGACCTGCTTATATATTTATTACCCATGACAGTCTTTGCATTTCTATCATCATTTGCTGGAGCTACTAGGAAGCAAAATGCTGCTGTTGCCTAGAGTTGGAGGGAGGCATGGTTTGCAGAGAACTTGCTCACAGTCTTCTTCTGGGTCATGAACAACATTCAGAGCACAGGTGTACCTCTCATTGCTTTATGGGGAATGAGTTATCAGACTACAGGTGGAAGGTGGGACTCCTATTTTGTTAGTGGGGGACAGTTATGTAGGTCTTCTCCTATTCTGACATGTTTTCCTCTGGTGTAGCTCTCCTGCACTTGCTCTGCCCATCCCTGTCCCCTCAGGAAGTGTCTCTTCCAGTTGGTGAGCTGGAAGGATGACAGGAGCAGTAATCAGCTCCTCATCTCTCAGTCATGCCACCAGCACAGCTGAGAGGACTCTGGGCCTGTAACATGGCCTGCAGTTTGGGGGACGGTTTGTAATTCTAGAAAGTATTAGCAAGACAATTTGCCCAAAGACCCAAGTTGTATTGGTGTGTGTGTGTGTGTGTGTGTGTGTGTGTGTGTGTGACTAGGGATTGAAACCAGGGGAAGTTCTACCTCTGAGCTACACCTTCAGCCCTTTTTAATTTTGAAACAGGGTTTCGCTAAGTTGCTGAGGCTGGTCTCAAACCTGTGATTCTCCTGTCTCAGCCTCCCCAAAACAAGCACGTGCCACTATGCCTGGCTAAAGTTATAATTTTTATCTGATATTTATGCTTACCTTTATGTTGTGACTATATTCAAGTGAGGAGGAAAAGTTTAACACTTTAAAAACTGTACACTCTTGTCCAGGAGTTGGGACCTGCCATTCTCAATGGTATCTCCCTTCTTCTATAAACGTGTCCATCTTTAAATATTTTGGCACATTGAACATAACAGACTAGTCAATGTCTAGAAAAAGACGGACATTTCATACTGGACATTTCATACTCCTGGTGGTCTGAGTTTTTGTGTTGTCATTGTGCATATATTTTGAAGGCCTTCTAATTTACATAAAACTTAAGCATCTAGCTAGCTTTGTACTATCCCCACTATAGTGTATTTTATTATATAACAGGATCATTATTAATAACTTCTGTTAAAGAGAAGTAGTCTCACATTCAATTAATTATTTTAAATCATTTTCCCTATTACTTTTCTAATGTTTTTGCCCATATTTTCCCCTTATTATGGGGCCTCTTCTTGGCCAGACATTGTGGTGGATCTAATAAGCTTATGAGGAACTTATCAAATGCTAGAGGATATCTATGAAGATGTCACTCTCTCATCGATGGGAGAGTGTATGAAGTATCAAAAAAAAAAAAAAAAGTGTAAGCAAGGTTCCTAGCAGGACAGAGTCAGGACATATCACGTTTACAATCATGGAGTTGCCTCTTAATGACTGACTATCAACTTTAGAAGGTCAAAAAATAATTTTTAACCTTGATCTCTGCTGTGTTTTCTGCGATAATAAAGGGTTGTTTTGGAAATTTGTCTAGAATTGAGCAGCTAGTAAGTGAATGTCTGTAAGGGGTGATGAAAGTTCCACACACCCCAAGTCACCCTCTTATCAGGAATCCATGGACGGGTCCGGTGGATTCAGACCTTGAAAGGCCATTACCTTTACCAGAAAACCAACCAGGTGCCAACATAGTAGATGACCCTGGGCTCGCTATCCTGGCTTGCCAGAAAGTGGGGAGGGAATAGAAAGAGGAAGTGTATAATGGGTGATTAGGCCTGTAGAGAAGGTCTAGAACCCTCCACTGGAGCTGTTCTAGCAGAGGCTGGATGACCACCTGCCAAAAACGCTGGAGAGGAGACTCCTGCACTTGGCAGAAAGCTGGTAAGAGTACATTCCTCCGAAGACCTTCCCTCTCTCACATTCTATAATTCGTTTTTTTCCCCCCATAGTGCTGGGTATCAAACCCAGGGCTTTGTGCATGCTAGGGAAGTGCTCTACCACAGAGCTACACACCCAGACCCCTGAATAAGAAGGTACTGGACCCTTACATATTCCAGGGAGAGCTCTGGTTGGTGAGAGTAGCATGAAGGATTTGGGAATCTGGCCTCTCCCTTCCCTCTGCAGTAAAACTACTGATGCAGACTTCTACCTTAATTATTCATTTATTTACTTATTATGGTACTGGTGATTGAACCCAGAGGCATTCTAATCCCCAGCTCTATTTTATTTTATTTTATTTATTTTGAAACAGGGTCTCGCCAGTTTACTGAGAGTCTCACTAAGTTGCTGTTGCTGTCCTTGAACCTGCAATCCTCCTGTCTCAGCCTCCCAAGTACTGGGATAACAGGCTTGCCACCACACCTAGCTGACATCTACCTTTTTCTAGACTCAGCCTTGATTCAAGGGATGAACCAGCATAAACAAGGATCAGCCTGTGCACCTCTACAGTTCAAAATTGCAGAATCCCTACTTTTCTTTTTTAGGATGATAGAATTTCTTTTTTAGAATTCTGGTTTACTTCCTCCGAATATTTTATACAGAAGAATTGCTTTAAACACAGTTTCTGGATTAGAGTTTCTAAATTCTATTTAATTACCTTAACAATAAGCTTCTCATTGTATTATGGCACAGTGTAGAAAACACATTTTTTTTACAGAAAAATATAATAAAATTCATGTATGCATCCCACACAGCTTAAGAAATGAAACGTATCAGGACAGGGGAAGTTTTCCATTTCTTTTCACCTGAACATATTCCACTTCTCTCCCACACACCCACCCAGTAGTGAAGACAATGAAATCTACTCCCAAAAGCTTCTTTTCTTCTTTGGCATACAGCTAGGCTGTATTTGCTGACATCTCCTGCATGTGACTGAATTCTGGTGAATAGAATGTGAATGAAAGGAGGAATATGGCCTCTAGCTGGCTTTATGGAGAAGGTTCTGGAGTTCTCAAGAAGAGGAAGTTCCAAGGAACAAAACTGGATCCCTGAATGAGTGCGGGGAACAATTTCTCTACCAACTTCACCTGACTGTGACATGAATGAGGAATTAACTTGTACAGAGGTTGCCTTCTCTGACTAATACAGAGATTGCGATTTCCATACAGTCATTCTGAAGGAATCCCCGATCAATATATAATGTGCTTGTTTTCCAATTTCATAGAAATAGTATCAGATTGCACGTGTTCCTCACCACCATTTATTCACTCATCGTTGCTTGTGAGATGCACTGATGTCAGTGGCGGCTGCTCTCTCTCATCGATTCTTGCTGCTGTCGAGTTCTTCATTGTATGAACATTACACAATTTTTGTGTCTATTTCCCTCTTGCTGGCTATTTAAGTTGTTTCAAATTTCATGCTACATAAACAAGGCTGCTATGAATATTCTAACTCCAATTTACTTGTTTTTGTATACATGAAAAGGATACATACCTAATATGCACCCACACAGCCCCTAGTTAATTAGCTTTTTCTGCATGAAAACATCTCAAATATTAGAGACTTAGCACCATCATTGACTGAGCTCACAGTTGTGTGACTTGGCACTTGAGGCTGAGCTCAGGTTCTGCTGGTTTGCGCTGGGCTTGTCATGATGTCCCTGCTGGGGCATCTGGAGGCTGGCTGGTCTAGGATGGGTAGTCTGGGATGGCTCAGCCACCAGCAGCCTGGCTTTTGCATAGGGTGGCAGGGTTTCAAGAGCAGCAAGAATAGACACCGCAAGGTCTCTTGACACCCAGGCTCAGAACTGGCACAACATCACTTCTACCTTCCTTTCTTGGTTAAAAAAAAAATCACAAAACCTGCCCAGAATCACAAAGTGAAAAAATAAACTCTGCCTATTAGTGGAAAGGATCATCAATATACCATTTTTTTTGTTGCTGTTATTTGTTTTATTTGTTTGGTTGGGTTTTTTGATGTTTTGTTGTGGTTGTTTTGTTTTTTAGTCTATCTCTCACCTAAAGGGTGATTTCTTAGTAGAATATGTATATGTTCAGTCTTACTAGATTTTGCAGAATTGTTTCCCAAAAGTGGTTGCCTAGCGTTGAGTACTGATAAAAGCTTCACGGTCTTGCTTGAATCACAACACTCCTACCTCTGTCTACAATCTCGATAGCTTTGTTTTCTCATCTGTGAAGGTTCTTAGTTATGAAACTCTGGTCAACTTAGACATACAAGGACTTCATTGGAAGGCTATTTGTTAGCTCTCAGAATCAACTGGAAGGCTGTAGAATGAGGTTTGGCATATGGCCAGGAACCAAGAGGGGAAGTGGGTGAGACCGGCATGAGGAACCTAGCCAAGGCCAGCCCTTATGACAAGACTCTCCAGGCACTGATCAGTCCTATGGCATCTAAAATCCCATGCGATATTGTTTTGTCCCTTGAAGTTTCCTCTCAAGAAAAATTAGGTCACTTCTTGAAACTTCTGTTTTACCTATTTGATAGTTGCCCTCCCACCCCACTCTGAACTCTGTTTTTTCTATGGAAACTCAAACATAAAAATAAATTTAGTTCACCATTCCATTAATCTATGACAAATCAGTCTTAAATTTTAATTGATATTTTATCCTCTATCTATACCATTTTGTACCAAAATTTGGCTGTTCTGGGTCTCTTTTATCAGATAAGAAGTCAGAGAAGAAAGGGTATCTAGAAAGAAACCTAAACCTCAAGCGAATTTATGGCCAGAAAGGGAAAGCTGTATGTCAATGGATAGATGACCTGCTAGGAGTAAAGCTGATGAGGGAAAAAGAGAGGGAGAGGGGAGGGGGGAAGTGAGAGAGAGAGAGAAAGAGAAAGAGAGAGAGAAAGAGACAGAGACAGAGACAGAGAGATAAAAAACTACCTAAATTTTCTTATTTACGCTTTACCAGATGGCCATCATGGAATGCTGTATCTTGCTTGTGTTGAGTGGCAAAGTTGTCCCTTCTTTGTGTGTGAAAAAAGTTGTCAAGAAACTATTAGAATTAGTGCATGAAGGCAGTTGGAGACCAGTTTGGAAAAATCCATGTACCCAGTTAGTATTTGTTGAGGATCACTTGTGTGTCGGATGCTCGGGACCCAGAGATTTAGGAGTTCGCTCAACAATGTGAGGATGTAGCAGAGTATATTCAAGTGGATTGCAGTTTGTAATGGAGTTGATGGAAGATAGTGAAATAACCAAACACAATACATTCAAAAGGAGTAATAAGACCTGATTGTTGAATTTTTCTCAGACTGTAAAAACCATCAGTAATACCTAACTAATCACATCAATTAAGAAAGGTATTCTACAGGTTGAGCATTCCTATTATAAAAAATTGAAATTCTTTAAGACCTGAAACTTTTAGTAAGCACTGATGTGACAACAAGGTTCAGGTTTGGGTTTTCAGATTTTGAGATTAAGGATGCTCAATAAGTAAAGTTTATGCAAATATTCCCATTTATATTCTCATTTATATGTGAATATCTACATCAAATACAGAGTCTGAAATGAAGAAGCCAGTATGTTTCATCATTAAGTGAAATTCACCCTAGAATGGTCCATATTTCTTTAGGTAGTTACTTTTACTCTGCCAATTTCCTTCCTACTAAGGCAGAAAAATATCAGTGTCTGCCCCAGGCAGATGCCAGAATTGTCCTCTGTCTCTCTGGAGGAGTTGGGACTGTCCAGCCACTGGCTCTAAATGTATGTTTTCTAAAATTATCCCTTCCAAGAGCTGTTCACTTTCTCCTCCGGTGATTCTTCATCCATTACTGGGCGTTTGGAAGGAAGTAAATGACATTAATTATATTTCTCACAACAGATGCCTTTTTAGAGAGCCATAAAATAGCAGCTGCAGCATCATTGGAGTTATTCCTTGAGATGCCTGTTTTGAGTTTTCAATTTTTTAAGAAACAGGGCATGTAGTGATTTTTGGATTAGTAGAGATGCCAGGCAAATTGCACTCGAGTCCACTCATAAAACTGCCTTCCTCAAAGGACAATAACTATGGGAAATGTTCTCTTCTTGAGCTGTCAAAATTTAGGGCTATCAGCAAGGCATTTGTTACTGACATGTTGGGAGACGTACACGTCGGGGGCACAGAAATAGCCTTAATATTCCTCTTGGATATCAAACTGACACTATGGGCACTCCAATAATGAGAGATGTGCTGAAAACATGGCAGCAGCGTGAGCTGTGAAACTTACCCAGCATGAAGTCAAGGTACCCCATTCTTTAAACGAGTCCTCCATTACTCCATCTGCTGGGACAGGCTGTTAAAACGAGCTTCCTGGGTGGCCAGAGAATTAAAACTTCTTCCCCTTTACAACTTAGCTGGTGACCTGAAACACTAAAATCTTTGGAAGCATAAAGGGCAATTGGTCAATCAAAATCCCATTGACTCTTTGCAGAGCTTTCAGGATGATTTAGCTCTCTTTAGAGTTAGAGAGACCTCACTCTCAACAGTGACTCTTCCGCCATGTTTGAATCCTGTGATCAAGAGGAAGTGACTGTGACTCAGGTACTCATCTGTAAAAAGGAGGTAACCATGTCTTCTCATTTGTTTGTTGTGAACCTTAAAAGAGATATCATATGTAAATTGCTCAGTACTTTCACAATGCTCCAAATATATGTCTATACTCATTTGCATGTGAAGAGTACAAAGAAAGAACAGGAAAAGATTCCCTTTCTACTCAGCTCCTGTCTCCTGTTTCCCATAATTTCCACACTGTGTTCAGTGTTTGATTTTTTTTCTCTCAATGCATCTCTCTTCTCAAACACTTATATTAAAACAAATAATGTGTTACTATCCATCTGTACACCACTTAATCCAGTCAGGTTGACACGTGAAATTAACTAGCCATTATGAATGGCATCAGATCAACTTCTTTCTCCCACAGCTATGGAACATGCATGTTGTCAAAAACTGAAACAAAGACCAGGGGTATTTTTTTGTTTTGTTTTTAAAAGAAGATCAGGACTAATTGACTGATGTGTGCATGTATACTTCTACCCTGAAACCCATCAAGATGTATGATTACAATGCACCAATAAAAAAATAAAATAGAAAAAAAGAAGATCAGTCAATATCTTCACCAAATAAGAACCAACACCACTGAAGAAGCCCCCCAGCTAGTTCTCTGATGAGCCGAGGTGATGGCGGTGCTTGTGATGTGCAAGAAAAGACTGGGTGGGGGCAAAGAATGCCATGGTGTTTATGCTGTCAAGATTGCAAACCAGAACTCTTGATGGTGGAGCAATATAATATTCAAGCCTGTCCACTGTTGGTTCAGATGAGTCTTATAATTCAGAAGTCAGCAGAAGACCTCATCTGGGCCCTCGAAGGGTCTGACTTCTTGGTTGTGCCTCAAAATTCAAGGTTGAGAAACCTCATTAGTTGGCTGAACCACTGTGGTAAGTGCTGTAAGTGTAAGTTATCAGAGCTGAGACCAGGGTGACCAAACTGGGTGCCTAGGGAGCAAAATTTAAGGAGGCTCTTACTCTTGGTGCTATTCTAGTGCAGTGTTGGCATCTAAGAGTAAGTGTCTCCTTAAATATTCTGTTTTAAGTACCCTAGCACTTACTTTACCTTAGTTTTGGCCATGCTGTAAGCTCACGGGCAGAGGTTTTAGACTCTACAAAGTAAGAAGGGAGGTGTTTCAGGAAATTAGTAACGATGCATTTTAGAGCTAAAGGGGAATTTAGATACTATCTCTATACTATTCTCATTGGAGAGAGAAGGAAACTAAGGTCCACAGAGGACAAAGAAATATTCAGGTTACAAAGATGGTCTCTTCCTCCTCCTCCTCCTCCTCTTCTTCCTCCTCCTCCTCCTCCTCTTCTTCCTCCTCCTCCTCCTCCTC
>PVJS01040932.1:0-18198 GCA_004027185.1 Glis glis
TATGCAACCACAGAAGAGCCTTTATTCAAGCTTAAGCTTGGGTGCCCGACATAAACTGACACAGCAGTTCAGTACGGGGACCCCGGGCACGTTTTTGCTTCAGTTTTTATAATTTTCAAACAAAGAGCCTCAGTTTCCCTCTGCTAATTGGACAGTTCCACGTGGGTTTGCCTGACCTTTACCAGGATTGGTTATAGATGCATTTGATCATCACAGACTGGTTAGACATTCACTGTCCTTGTACATTCTATATTGGAAGATGTTTTCCCTAACTTTCTAGACTGTTACAGTAATAGTAACCACAATGACCATTAATCTATAGAAGGCCATCTTGACCTCAGTCAGGAGGGTCCCAAGTAAGGACGTTTTGCTTTCCCAACAGATGTCTAGGTCAGGGAGTGAGTCCACTAAGGACATCTTGCCTTATTAGCCAGAGCCTGCAGCAAGCAGTTTTAACTAACTATTTCAATGCTGTAAGGGGGTCCTTACATTCCCCCCTTCTCTTGTGCCTGGGGGTAAATCTTTACCCCTATGTGCAAAAGCTGATATACAGAAGCAGATGAGCAGTTATATAAGAGGAGTATCTGGTACCCGGGGGATTGTTAATTCCAGTGTTAGGGACTCAACTGCGGTTGCAGTGGGGGAATAAGTAACGGGATAGGTGTTAGTAAAGGCTCGCATCGGGGATAAAAGGGTTGGGAGAAAGGGAGGTGTTGGGGCTGGGGTATTTGGAAGGAAGTTGTTAGGGACACCCAGAAGTTATTTTTCTGGGACTAAATTACCTGCAAAGGTAATGTTTTAACCTGAACATTATTTCCAATTAGTATTAACACAATTTTTCTATAACAATTTAACAATTTAAAAGCAATTTTAAACTTATTATTAATGTCCATGTTTAAGTTCTTTTTAGTCTTATCTTTGGTGGCTATTCAGTCTTCTGAACAATCCATTTAGCCTCAGTCGATTGATCTTTGAGTGGAGCTGCCTTTTCAATGAATCCAGGTCTCTTTTAGCGAGGATAACAATCTAGGGCCCAGTCCAACGAGGCTCAAGTGAATGCGTAGGCAGCTTTTTCATGTACACCTGGTCACTGGGCTGGAACGGATGGAGAGTCTCTAACTGGGACCTGTTAGGTCCAGTTCAAGCAGCCACAATAGCAGAGTGTACTTTTCTCTAAGCTTAGTGTAGGGCCTGCAAGGAACTGATTAAATCTGGATTAAGATTTAAACAAACATTCAGAACATAATCTTATAAGGAATGATTCCTTTTACATAGGGTGTACATCGCGCCCGGAAGAGGGTGGAGGAAAGAAGGTCTATATCCCGTTTTTGCCAGACTCAGATTAATTTGGTCAAAGTTTCTCTGATTCTACTCATCCTTTTTACCTGTCCAGAACTCTGAGGCCTATAAGCACAATGAAGTTTCCAGTCTATGTTTAATAATTTAGCTGTGAAGGCTGGGCCATTGTCAGTCCCTATCATATAGAGGAGGCCAAATCGAGGTAAAATTTCCATTATGAGCTTTTTACTGTCACCTGAGATGTCTTATTTTACATTGGAAATACTTCTACCCATCCAGAATAAGTATCCATAAAAAAAACCTGTAGCTGTAGGAGCCTGGTTTTACCTCAGTGAAGTCAATCTCCCAGTGGTCTCCTGGGCTTGTTCCTCATAACCTAGGGTTAGGTTGAACTGAAACACATCTGTTAGCATTTACACAAATACAAACAGGGCATTTTCATGGATTAAAAGACGGAGACCCTTGATAAAATATTCCACATTCTTTAGGGAGGTAAAGTCTCTCATTAGGCAACATTGCCCACCCCAACGGTAGAACCTGAACACCGATCTGAACATCGATTGATTGGTAAGTTAAAAGAATCCTAAATAATGAAACAAAATGTAAAAGGTAAAACCAATAAAGACTTGCTAAAGGATAAGGACTCTACATGCTGGGAGAAAAAGTGAGGCAGATGATCTTATTACTAAAATTTTTATATTATATCCATTTTTTTTGTGGTACCGGGGATTGAACCCAGGGGCGTTCTACCTCTGTGCTACACCTCCGGCCCTATTTTTTTACGCTTTATTTTGAAACCGGGTCTCACAAAGTTGCAGAGGGCCTCGCTAAGTAGAGAGAGAGAGAGAGAGAGAGAGAGAGAGAGAGGAGAGAGAGACAGTGCGCGCGCGCGCTGAGGCTGGCCGCGAACCCAGATCCTCAGGTCTCGGCCTCCCAAAGTACTGGGATTACAAGCATGAGCCACCACACCCGGCCTTATTATATCCATTTTTAACTAATACTGTTAAAGTTTACATTCATCAGAATATGAAATTAATGTAATTAACACTTGAAGAAGTGTTGTTAGTTTTTCATTTAAATCTATAATTTCAAAAGTATTAATATGGTGCAGGGTGTGGTGGTGTATACCTGTGATCCAGGTGTTTGGGAGGCTGAGACAGCAGGATCGCAGGTTCAAAGCCAGCCTAAGCAACTTAGCGAGATCTTGTTTCAAAATAAAAATAAAAATGCCTGGGGGCATAGCTCAGTGGTAGAACTCCCCTGGGTTCAACACCCAGAACACACACACACACACACACAAATTAATATGGTTTTAAGAGAGAGCTTTATTTTTGTTTTCTTGTTGTTGCCACCATCAGAAGGTAGAATTCTTCTAATAGGGGAGGGGTTGAAGATGGCGGACGGGAGGGACACAAAGCCCGGGGCTCTGTAAGAAAACCGAGGGAAGGAATTCTCCCCTAGCCTTTCTGAGGTAAGTGAGCAAGGCAGGAACAAGTAACAACTTCCTGTCATCTATAGCAGAGCTAACAGTCTCAGATCTATAGGAAAAAGGTATTTGGACAGACGGAGCAACCAAGCTAGGGGCTGTTAGAGAACTTTTCCCCAGCCATTTTCGGGGTCACTGAGCTCTGCAGTCACAACCTCAACTAGTGCAAAGGCCAGCACAGGACCCGGCGCGCCCTGTGCGGGGACCCTGAGCATCCCCACAGAAGCGGCTTCCCCGAAGCGGCCCTTGCGCGGCCAGCTCCCTGGGATCTGTGCTGTGGCCCGGGCGGGCGAGCCGCGCAGAGCGACCCCCGCACACTCGGGGTGTCCGCAGAGGAGCCCCAGCCTGCGCCCCGCCTGAGCACCGCGCCGTGCAGCCCCTCCGCGGACAGGAGTTCGCGCCCGGGTCCTAACACTCAGGGCGCTCAGGCTCCCTGCGCCTAGGTTCTGCAGGGAGCGGCACGCACGCCAGGGTTCCTTCCCGCCCTGGGACCAGGCGCCTGTGTGAGGCGTGGGTCAGCCGCGTGCAGATGCACTGAAGAGCTCCCCGGCCAAACCACAGACCCCTCCGCCCCCGACCCAGCTCCAGTGTTTATCCGCTTCGAGCAGTGCTGAGAACAGCCCCACTCACCACACTGCATGGTACTTGGGAACAGTGCATGCAGGCCAGATCTCAAACTGCTGCAGGGAACTATACGGACAAACATCACCACTGGCACGCCCAGCCACAGCCGCCAAGTCAGTGTCAAAGGTCTGGCTTAGGCCAGAGAGCGCCCCCCAGAGGTAGCATGGAGAAGCGCCAGCAGGACCTCAGATCCCAGAGGAACCATTGACCAGGAACTGCCAACCCGCCCTCCTCGCAAAATGGTACAGCTTCTGATACAGACCCAGTGGCCGCAGCACAAACCCAAGCTACAAGGGGGCCATCTCGGATGGAGGAGCGACTGAGGACCACTGGACCAACAAGGACCACCGCACCACAGACCCGGCACCGGTGGGGTCTGTTCAGTCTGAGTAGTGTCTCCAGCACACCCCTCCTGAACGCAACGAAGGGGAGTGGACCATCATAAACATGGACACCAAAGGGCTCCTAGGACATGCAGTCGGGATCATGGGTCTACTGACAGCGAGAGGATCCTCCCCCTCCCGCACCCAACATAACATCAAAGCTACCTGGAGCAAGGTAGACTCCACACACCTTAAACTGAACCAGAAAGGAGTTGAGAGAAGACTCAAAGGATCTCAAATTGTCCCGCCTAGATCCTGCTTGCTAAAGGACGAAGGAAACACTCTTCTCACGCAGAGGCAACAGAAGCTCAGAGCCATTTAGAACACAAGACGATTCCTTTTTTGAAACTTCACTACTAACAAAATCAAGTCTCCACTCTAAGTAGGTAGAAAAAAATTCATCTTCCTTAAAATTTGTATTAATTTTAAGTCTTTTAAATCTTTTTAAAAACTTTATTTTTATTTTTTATTTTTATCTTTTATTTTTCCTTTCTAATGAATATATACTTTTACTTCTTTGTGTTCGGTGGTGTTTTAGAGGGTCTCTCTTCTGGTTTCACCAATTTCTTTGTTAGATTTATCTCTTCTCCCCTTTCGTATGCTTTTATCATTATCTAACATTCATGGTTTTGTGCATTACGGGGTTTTCTTTTTTTCTTCTTGTCCTGTTTGTTTTTGTACTACTAGTCTTGGCCGAGGTTTCTTCTCTTTATAAATAGGGCAATCTTTCCATGTGGATGTCTCTGTCTATAGGTTAGTCTGCAGCCTGGTTTCATCTGAGTCTTTACCTTTTCTTCTAGTTTTGTTCTATCTCACTCCCCTCTTCTCGAGCATTCGTCTCTTTATAGATAACAACACAGTCATTTTTCTCTCCCCTTCTGATTCTTCTGTGTTTTGAACTGTCCCTGTTACACTACCTTCTCCCTAACCCTCACTCTACAAAATAATACTGTCCACCTGGACATGAACTTTCCAACATGGAGTAAAATCTCTGAACTCCAAAGATAGGACATCAAGAAACAAATACTCTGCTGCTAGTTCCACCAAATACAAAACAGGCCAAAGGATAACCCACCAAATTCCATTCATACACCCCCCCCAATATACAGACAGCAAGCACTGGGAGAAGAGGTGCACCTCCCTGCAAGTTGGAAAACAAAGTCTGAAAAAGTGTGTGCTTTAGACAGCATTCCCAGTATCAACAAAACAACCAAATTGAAGATGGACCACCCTCCTGAATAGTCAACAAATCCTGTCCATCTCACATGGCAGCCTAGAGGAGGTAACCAGGCAAAGCAGAAACTGAAATATCCCAAAACAGCACACAATATACCCTTTTAAGGAGGCAGTGAAGGCTGAGGTTAAACACCCAATTAGAAGAAGCAGATGATTAAAAACAAATTCATACTTCATCACAAGTCCCTAAGACCCCTGAAAATATGGGGAAAAGGTCCAACAAAACTAGAATTAATCCTCGCAACCTCATCATAACAGAACCCACTGAAACAAAGGTAAAGTGGATGCCAGACAGAGAATTCAGAATTTTAATATTCAATATGATCAATAATCTGAAAAGGGAAATCAGAGAAAGCATTCATAATATTAAGAGCTATGCCCATAAATAAGTAACAGAAAACCTGATGGATTGAAAGATTCAATAAACAATTCCATTGATGTTATCACCAGTAGACTAGATGACATGGAGAACAGAGTCTCAGCCACAGAAGATAGTCCATTCAAAACTACAAATATAATCATGAATGTAGTAAAAACAACATAACAACAGGATCAGAACATCCAAGAACTTTGGGATAATTTTAAAAGACAAAACCTAAGATTAATTGGCAATGAAGAAGGCATAGAAGCCCAAGAAACAGGAATTAAGAATCTCTTCAGAGAAATAATATCAGAAATTTCCCAAATTTGTATCAAGATGAGGACATCCAAATACAGAAGTCATTCATAACCCCAATCAGCAAGACCAAAGAAGGACACCCCCACACCACATTATAATAAAAATGTGCAACATTGAGACTAAGGAGAAAATCCTAAAAGAGTCGAGAGCAAAAAACCAGCTGACATTTAGAGGTAAAATGATAAGAATAACTCCATATTTCTTTTTTATTTTTTTGCGGTACTGGGGATTGAACCCAGGGGTATTCTACCTCCGAGCTATACCCCCAGCCCTATTTTTTATTCTTTATTTTGAAACAGGGTCTCACTAAGTTGCAGAGGCCTCTCTAAGTAGCTGAGGCTGGCCACGAACCCATATCCTCTGGTCTCAGCTTCCCAAGTACTAGGATTACAAGTGTGCACCACCACGCCTGGCATAACTCCATATTTCTAAACTCAAGTACTGAAAGCCAGGAGGGCCTGGAGTGATGCATTTCAAACTGTTAGAGAAAACAACTTCAGATCAAAATTACTATATCCAGCAAAGCTATCCTTCAAAATTGATGGAGAAATAAAACTTTCTGAAATAAGCAGAAGTCAAAAGAATTCATGATAACCAAACTGGAACTTGAGAAAACACTCAAGAAATGAACCACAAAGAAGAAATTAAAATCAAACATCCAAACCAAAGGAGGAATAAATACCACCAGATCAGTAACTAAGCTAAGGAAAATTAATATAGCCTCAAATAAAAAACTTTATTCGAAATGAAAGGAAACAAAAATCATCTCTCCATAATAACAATGAACATCAATGGTCTCAACTCCCCAAATAAAAGACACCAAATAGCAAATTGGATTAAGACTCATAATCCCACTATATGCTTCTTACAAGAAACGCACCTTTTAGGGTAAGAGATTCATAAACAGAAGGTAAAAGGATGGAAAAAATTTTTCCAAGAAAAATGAGACAGAAGACAAGTAGGAGTGGCTACCTCATATCTGACACAGCTGACTTTAAGCCAAAACTTGTCAAAAGAGACAAAGATGGTCACTTCTTTGTTTTTTTGTTTTTTGTTTTTTGTTTTTTGTTTTGCGGTACAGGGGATTGAACCCAGGGGTATTCTACCTCCGAGCTATACCCCCGGCCCTATTTTTTTACTCTTTATTTTGAAACAGGGTCTCACTAAGTTGCAGAAGGCCTCACTAAGTTACTGAGACTGGCTGAAAACCTGGATTCTCCTGTCTCAGCCTCCCAAGTACTGGGATTACAAGCGTGTGCCACCACACCCAGCTTGGTCACTTCTTACTGATAAAAAGAACTATCCAAGCCGGGCATGATGGCGCATGCTTATAATCCCAGTACTTGGGAGGCAGAGACCGGAGGATCTGGGTTCACGGCCAGCCTCAGCTACTCAGTGAGGCCCTCCGCAACTTCGCAAGACTCAGTTTCAAAATAAAGTATTAAAAATAGGGCTGGGGGTTTAGCTCAGAGATATAATGCCCCTAGGTTCAATCCCTGGTACCACAAAAAAAAGAACTATCCAAAAGGAAGACATAATCCCATTAAATATTTATGTCCTAATATTAGTGCAACAAATTATGTAAAGAAAACTATTCTTGACTTGAAAACCCAGATAGACCCCAATACAATAATCCTAGGAGACTTCAACACACCTCTTACACCATTAGATTGGTCATCCAGACAAAAGATTAGTAAAAATATCTCAGACCTAAAGAACACTATGAACCAATTGGACCTAACTGACATTTTCAGAATATCTCATCCAACAACAGCTGAATAAACATTCTTCTCAGCTGCCCATGGAAGCTTCTCCAAAATAGACCATACTTTAGGCCAGAAAATAAGCACCAGCCAGTTAAAAAAATATATAATTCCTTGCATCCTCTCAGATCAAAATGGACTGAAAGTAAAGATCAACAAGAAGATCCAGAGATGCTACACAAATACATGTATATTTAACACTACATTACTAAATGAAGACTGTATCAAAGAAGAAATAAGGAGAGAAATTAAAAAGTTCCAAGAATCAAATGAAAATAGAGATGCAACATATCAAAATCTATGCAACACCCAGACAGTGGTGTTAAAAGGAAAATTTATAGCATTAAGTGCCCACATAAGAAAGACTCAAAATAAATAATCTAATACTGTACCTCACAGCCCTTGAAAAGCAGAAACAAACTAACCCCAAAGCCAGCAGAAGGCAGGAAATTATAAAAATCAAAGCATAAATTAATGAAATCGAAAACAAAAAATATCCAAAAGATCAACAAAACAAAAAGCTGGTTTTTGAAAGGATAAATAATATTGACAAACTCTTAGCCAATCTAACAAAAAGAAAGAGAGAACAGACCCAAATCTCAAGGATAAGAGGTGAAAATGGAGATATCACCATAGATAATGTGGAAATCCAAAATATTATTAGAAACTATTTTGAAAACTTATACTCCAATAAAATAGAAAACCCGGAGGAAATTGACAAATTCATAGACACCTGCAACTTACCTAAACTGGACCAAGATGACAGAGAAAACCAATAGGAAGCAACAAAATCGAAATAGCAATAGAAGGTCTCCCATCAAAGAAGAGTTCAGGCCCAGATGGATTCCCAGCTGAATTCTACAAGACCTTCATAAAAGAACTAACTTCAATGCTACTCAAATTATTCCCTGAAATGGAAAATGAAGGAAAACTACCAAATTCATTTTATAAAGCCAGCATCACCTTAATCCCCAAACCAAATAAAGATACCATGAAAAAAGAAAATTACAGACAATATCATTGATGAAAATAGCTACAAAAATATTAGAAATTTGCATTCAAAACTACATCAAGAAATTAGTTCATCATGACCAAATAGTCTTCATCCCAGGGATGCAAGGCTGGTTCAACATTCACAAATCAATAAATGTAATTCACCACATTAATAGAGCTAAGGACAAAAATCACATGATTATATCAATAGATGCAGAAAAAGCATTTGACAAAATCCAACACCTTTCATGATAAAAAAAAAAGCTGAGGAAATTAGGAATAGAAGCAACCTACCTCAACATCATAAAGGCTATATACAACAAACCCATAGCCATATCATTACAAATGGGGAAAAACTGTCAGAATTCCCCCCTAAGATCAGGAACAAGACAAGGATGTCCACTTTCACCACTCCTATCCAACATAGCACTCGAAACCCTAGCCACAGCAATAAGACAGGAGAAAGGAATCAAAGGAATACAAATAGGGAAAGAAGAACTGAAACTATCTTTGTTTGCAGATGACATGAACCTTTACATAGGAGATCCAATAAATTTATCCAGAAGACTTCTAGAGGTGATAAATAGTTCATCAAAGTAGCAGGATACAAAATCAACCTACATAATCATTAGCATTCCTTTACACCAATCATGAATCCACTGAAAAAGAAATACAGAAAACAATTCCATTCATGATAATCTCAAAATAGATAAAATAGTTAGGAATAAATTTATCCAAGGAGGTGAAAGACCTCTACAATGAAAATTATAAATCACCAAAGAAAGAAATTGAAGATTTTATAAGATACAAAGACCTCCCATGCTCTTGGGGAGGCAGAATAAATATAATCAAAATGACCATCCTACCAAAAGCTATCTACATAGTCAATGCAATCCCTATCAAAATACCATTATCATTTTTCAAAGACCTAGATAAATCAGTTATAAAATTCATATGGGAAAACAAAAACACTCAGAATAGCCAAAGCAATTCTCAGCAATAAGAACCATGCTGGAGGCATCACAATAGCCGACTTCAAATGGTAATACAAAGCAATAGTAATAAAAACAGCACAGTATTGGCACCAAAAAAACCACAGAACACTCAGAAACAAAGACCCTTATCTATAACCAGTTTATCTTTGATAAAGGTGCCAAAGACACACTGAAGAATGGACAGCCTTTTCAACAAAAATGTAGAAAAATGGATTAAACCCTGACCTCTCACCCTGCACAAAAGTCAACTCAAGATGGTTCAAAAACTAGAACAGAAATTTTGAAACTGATAGAAGAGGAACCAACACTCCAACATATAGATACAGGTAGAAAATTCCTCAATAAGACCCCAAAACTGAAATCTCAGGAAATTAAAACAAGAATTAATCAATGGGATGGCATTAAATTAAACAGCTTCTGCACAGCAAAGAAACCATCAAGATTCTACAGAGAGAGCCTACAGAATGGGAGAAGTTCTTCACCACCTACCCATTTGACAAAGTTCTGATATCTAGAATATTTAAAGAGCTTAAAAAGCTTAACACTAGCTGGGTGTGGTGGTGCAAGCTTGTAATCCCAGTACTAGGGAGGCTGAAACAGGAGGATCACAGGTTCAAGGACAGCCTCAGCAAGTAGTGAGACTCTCATCAACCTAGCGAGACCCTGTTTCCAAATAAGAAATAAAATCGGGCTGGGGGTGTAGCTCAAAGGTACAATGCCTCTGGGTTCAATCCCCAGTACCACACACACACACACACACACACACACACACACACACAAGCTTAACACTGAAAAAAAAACAAATAACCGAATTAAAAAATGGGCAACCAAACCAAATAGGTACTTTTCAAAAGAAGAAATACAAATGGCCAACAAATATATGAAAAAAATGTTCATCATCTTTAGCAATCAGGGAAATGCAAATCAAAACTACACTGAGATTCCATCTCCCTCCAGTTAGGCTGGCAATCATCAAGAACACAAATAATAATAAATGCTGGTGAGGATGTGGGGAAATAGGAACCCTATTACACTGTTTGGTGGGACTGAAAACTACTATAGCTGCTTTGGAATTCAGTGTGGAGGTTTCTCAGAAGATTGGAAATGGAACTACCATATGACCTAGCAATAACGCTCCTGGGCATCTTCCCAAAGGAAATAAAATCAGACTATTATAATCATACTTGAATATCCATGTTCATAGCGGCACAATTTACAACAGCCAAATTATGGAACCAGCCCAGATGTCCATCAAGGGATGAATGGATCACAAAACTTTGGTATATACACACAATGGAATTTTACGCAGCCATAAAGAAGAACAAAATCACATCATTTGCAAAAAAAAAAAAAATGGATGGAACTCAAGAATATTATACTGAGTACAGCCAATCCCAAATAACGAGTAGATGTATGTTCTCTCTTATATGTGGAAACTAGAGAGATATTAGGAAATAAGGGCAACATCAGATAGATGAGCAGGGACTGCAGGGGAATGACAGAGGGTGATTAGGGAAGGGAGGGCAAAGTCATAAGGAATGCAATAGTAGAAATAATGTCATGAACCTATACAAAATTGCCAATTCCAATCTCAAAGACTTGTGGGGTGAGCATGAGGGGGGGACCCAGTGGGGAGAACAACAAGAGCTGTGTGCATGTATTTTTCTGACATTCTGTACCCCAATATGATGTAAAATTACAGTGAACCCAATAAAAAAATTCTTCTAATATAATGAATCCTGGATATGATATTGGCCAGAAAAGTAAGGGTTGTGCAACGTAAACTTTTTCTACAAACTTGAGTGCACCAATTATTTTAAGTGATGTAAATATAAATTTTTGTCCATGTGAAAGAAGATTGAGCAATTTAAGAAACAGCTCACTGGTGCTTGATGCTTGATGCAGGGCTTGAGAAGCACTTGGTGTAAAATGAGATCAAAGGAAAGCAAAAGAAAGTTAAACAGATTTCAAATAACAAGCTATGTCTTTCTGGGAAATAAAGGAAATTCTCTGTGTGTGTGTGTGTGTGTGTGTGTGTGTGGTACTGGGAATTGAACTCAGAGGTGTTCTACCTCTGAGCTACACTCCCAAGCCCTATTTTATTTTTACTTTGAAACAGGGTCTCACTAGGTTGATGAGAGTCTCACTACTTGCTGAGGCTGTCCTCAAACCTGTGATCCTCCTGTCTCAGCCTCGAAATACTGGGATTACAAGCGTGCACCACCACACCTGGCTAAATTCTCTTTCTTTCTCTCTCTCTCTCTCTCTCTCTCTCTCTCTCTCTCTTTGTGTGTGTGTGGTACTGGGGATTGAACCCAGAGCCATTCTACCTCCAAGCTACACCCCCAGCCTGATTTTATTTCTTATTTGGAAACAGGGTCTCACTAGGTTGCTGAGAGTCTCTCTAAATTGTTGAGGCTGGCTTTGAACCTGCGATCCTCCTGTCTCAGCCTCCCAAGTACTCTGATTACAAGTATGCACTACCACGCCTGGCTCTAAATTCTCTCATTTTAAGTGATAAATACTGAAAGAAAAATATAGGCACAGAAACTGAAAAGTTTGGTCCAAGTTATTTAATTCGCAAGAAGGCAGAGAAAAACAGTGGATTTGATAATGCATTGCAATGGAAATAATTACAGCAACTTAAAAAGTTAGTTTCCTTTTCAAAATATCTTCCATATTTGACTTATTCTTTATGCCACCATTCTGAGACACATGAGCATATTGCAAACCTCACAATCTACAAATGTGAATTTTCAAATGACTCATCCTAACTCTGTTCTTTTCCCTAGCTGATTTGGGAATCATTAAGAATTCTTAAATGGCAACAAAATCTTCTATTTCATATCTATTAGTAAGCCTAGTATCACCTATAGAAAAATACAAGTGTGTGTGTGTGTTTGTGTGTGTGTGTGTGTGTGTGTGTGTGTGTGCAAAATAATAGACCCAACTTAGATAATTCAAGAGTATGATTGAGGAAATCTGAATTTTAGCTCAGTCAGTCCATAAAGTCCTTCAACAATATTTGTCCTAACTCTCAGTAACAGCTCCTCCTTCATTATTCTTTGTCATAGTACTGTTTATTTTCTTCAGAGCTCTTATCCAGAGCTGGAAATACTAAGTTTCTGCTTCAGTTTTCTATTCCCTATCTTTGTCTATCTCCCCTGATTAGAATGTAAGATCATCTAGTGTTGCGCTAGTCAGCCACCTATTACTATAACAAATATCTGAGATAAATTGACTTAAAAGAGGAAAGGTTATTTTGGGCTCATGATTTCAGAAGTTTCAGTCCATGATCAGTAGGTTCTGTTGCTTTGAGGCCCTGTCCCAAAGCAGAACATCATGGCAGGGAGCACGTGGTGGAACAAGGTCTCACCACACGGTAGCCTGGAAGTGAAAGAGGCCATGTCCCACAATCCCCTCCAAGAACACACCTCCAATTACCTGACGCTTCCCTCGATGCCCCACCTCTTAAAGGTCCCACCACCTCCCAATAGCATCAAGCTAAGACTTTAACACATGGGCCTCTGAGAGACGTTCTATATCCAAACCATCGTGAGATACACACATTGTCACTCTTGTTCATGGTCAGAGCCTCAGCATACAGAACAATGCCCAGTAATAGCATATAGAATAATGTCCAGTAATAGTAAAATTTTGTGGAATGAATAACTGAATGATGACATTTTCCTGAAACACAGTTAGGATCCCATGCAACTCTCTTCAGGGAAAAAGGAGTTCCATTTAAATCACTGGGATACTTCCTCGGGATCTACTTGCAAACAATGAAGGAAAGAGTTGGCGCTGACATCAGAAGCTGGCCTAGCTCTCACTCTCACGGGTAGACACTGTGATTCTCCCATTAGACACGGACCATCTCAGAATACCCACCTCGACAAGGGAACTCTGAGCCATGGTAAAATAAGACCATGCAAGTTCACTTCATAATTGCGTCCAAGCCGGGTGTGATGGTACACACTTGTAATCCCAGTACTTGGGAGGCTGATACAAAGAGGATCACAGATTCGTGGCCAGCCTCAGCTACTTAGTGAGGCCCTCCACAACTTAGTGACCCTGTTTCAAAATAAAGAATAAAAATGGGGCTGGGGGTGTAGCTCGGAGGTAGAATACCCCTGGGTTCAATATCCAGAACCACAAAATAATAATAATAATAATAATTATGTCTAAGCACAGACAAAAACAAGGTCATTGTACCATCCACAAACTACCAAACACCCTATCTCTTGGCCAAAATGGAGACTGCTACTTCTTCACCAATCACGGCTTTATCCTCGCTCTAATATCCCCTCACTAAAGATGAGTCATTGAGATACCCAATCATAAATCACCCTGCCGTCTAACCGCATTGAATCTAGATGAGTCCCTGCTTCCTCAGACCCTTTCTCAAACCACCCAACCAAAGCTCAACTCCTATAGTTTCTTTTCCATGATTCTCATGGTGTGTGCTCTCCCTCACCACAATGAGAAACACACCAAACTTGTTCAAGTACAGGAGTGTTTCTTGGGGTCTTGGGTTGGACATCATTAATGGGGTGTTATGGTCAGATACAGAATGTTCCCTGAAGAGCTCAGGGTTGATATAGTTAAGTCATGAGGGTTGCAATCTCATCAGTAGATCTGGGTGGTAACGCAGGGCGGTGGGTGTGGCTGGAGGAGGTGGGTCCCTGCAGATGTGGCCTTCAGGATTGTGCTTGTGTCTTTGAATACCCTTGCTTGCTTGTGCTTTCTTGCTTACAGCCTCCATGATATGAGAGCAGAACTCACTCTACCTCCTCCTCCTCCTCCTCCTCTTTATTCTCTCTCTCTCTCTCTCTCTCTCTCTCTCTCTCCCCCCCCCCACTCTGCTTCCCGCTGCCATGCCCTGAGCTCCAGACACTGGCCTCACATGAACTGAACTCAAAATCTCCAAAACACTGTTAGAAAATAAATCTTCCTTCCTTTAAGTTGTGTGGTCAGTCATTTTGTATTATAGTAGTGAGAATGTTGACCAAGACATGGGGAATTGTGCAAAAAAAAAAAAAAGCCTGAGATAGAAGAAATGTTAAAACTTAGAATGGTTATAGAATATCAGCTATGGTCAGGTAATTTATTGATAAAAGTGATAATAATTGCTAACATCACTCGTCCCACTACACCATGCCAGGCACTGTGTCAGATCTTACTGAATCTCCATAACATTATGAGATAGATTCTACCATTTTCTCCCCCACTTTACAAATGGGGAAACTGAGGCTTAATGAAAAAACCTCCTCACCTTCTCACAGCTAATAAGAGGTGGAGCCAGCTTCAAATCCAGACAGGACACTGACCTCCCTCCTGGTTGCTTATTTTCAGGAGTTAAATTTTAAAGTACTGTATTCCTAAACTTTCTTGACGGAGACATTGTGTTCTATGTGCGAGAAGCAACCTTCAAAACCAAGGAAGGTAAGAACTTCAGCATCTGTTCAGAATATCCTGGAGGCTTGAGGCCTCTGCCAAAGCAGCCTACCGCTTCCGCTCTTGAAAGTAGCTTAGTCACTGGCACCAAATTTGCATCACAAAACCCGTTCTCCATAGGTGTATTTTTTAAAAGCTAAAAGTGACTGTCTTCTTGACTACATAAGTACTTCTCAGCTAGATAGAATATGGGGCTTTGTTCCTGCCAGAGGAAAGATCATCCTTTCAATAAAAGCAACAGACCGTTTCTCCAGGCATGTTGTGATTGCTCCATGGCCGTCCCTGAATGGGCTGAATCAACAAAACGTCTCTCTCTTTTCTGAACTAATAATAACCAAAGCTAAAACAGAGCAGAAAGCCTCAGGATATGTGACCTGAAAGAAATCCAAAGATGTGTCAGCGATCCTCTCAAAACGTGACTCCATTTCTCCTCTCACTTCGGAGGAATATCCGCAGGATCCCGCTAAAGTGGAATTACTGCGCTCCAGTGCCAACCCAGGCGAGCTGCTGACTGGACTGAGGAAATTTCTGAGGTACTTGGCCCACAAGTAATAATAAAATCCAGACCAAAAGATAGCTAGCCACGAGGCTCTTTTCTATATCATTCCATTTGGCTTCATCCTTCTGGGACAAAGTGGATGTTTAGGACACAGCAAAGGACAAAGGCATGAATCCACACTGCGAGGATGTGTTCCCATCTGGGTTAACATGAGTGACATGTAAGATGGTTTCGCACGACAGGAAGACCGGAACAGTTCCTGAAATTGAAATAGCCATGTGTGAAGACATTTTCAGGAGGAAGAGAACCCCTGTGTATATTTCTATTTCCCACAGGAATAGCCTTTGTTTCTGTTTTTTTTTTTTTGGTTTTGTTTTTGTTGTTTTGTCGTAGTGGGAATTGAACCCAGAGGCATTCTACCCCTGAGCTACACCCCAAGCTTTTTTTTTTATTTGAAACAGGGTCTTGCAAGGTTGCTGAGAGTCTCGCTACATTGCTGAGGCTGTCCTCGAACCGGTGATCCTCCTGTCTCAGCCTCCCAAGTATTGGGATTACGGGCATGCTCCGCCACACCCAACAGGAGGAGCCTTCTTTACAAGCTGTTCCTTCTCTGGTAATTAAGTAGCTGAAGCCCAACCTGTAGACTGGGGTCAAGTAATTATTTCACAGAATCCACTAATATGCACAGGCATGATTACTATAGACTAAGTAAATAAAAACATCATTATATGAGGGATCTATAACATTATTTTATATTATCTCTTTATGTAGAGACCCTTTCCTTGTGAAAGATTGGCAACCACAGGACTGTGCTCTATTTCCTCATTCTGCTATTAACAATTTCATGCAAAACAAAACTCAAAAGCTTATTCAAGTCGACATTTGTTAAGCTGAAATTTAATTTCTCCAAACATGCAACTCTCTAAGGAGTTTCTAAGTCACTGAGATATGGAAGAAATGTAATGAAAAAGTAACAATTAAATTCATTGTAGACAAGGACCATTAGACACCTTAAGTAAAATGTAATTTACTAAGTGCTTCTTTAATATGATTCATAAAACAGTCATGTCCAAAAGGTGTTTATATATTTACAGTCATATTTACTTGTCCCTAGTTCTAGTGTGTTAGTTCTCATTCATTAATTCTCTCTATAATGCATAATTCTTTTAGTAGTCTTAAAACAGCAAGAGACAGTGAGGACTGAAGTCGTGCACACCTCACTCCTTATTATAATATTAAGATGACAGAATATACTAGAACACTCCTTAGGTTTATTCCAAACTGGTTTCGATATTCTGTGTATGATTTAGCTGAGCATTATGTACATTAGGTACTCTCTTACCTCCTATTTTGTTTTCTTAAAATTTTTTCTGAAATTCAGAATCATATTTCCCAGAAATTTCAGAGACTCATTGGGATTTCCGCTAAAGAAATTGCAGGAAGAAATGCACTAGAGCATAGTGATTCTCCAGATGATGAGATTAGAGTTCTTTCTTCTTAGAATAAGTGTATGTTCTCATAATGGAAAAATATATTAAAGATGAAATGTGGAAAGAATAATTCTAATCTTTCCATGATAACTTGACAAACACTACGGCGCTCACTAACTTTCTCCTCATCAGACATTCTGGTCACATGGCTTTCACTCGACACTTATTAAAAAGCATTTGATAAAAACAGAAATATCCTCTGTCTGTTCCTTGTTCACGCAGATAGCAGGGGACAAATGGTCCTTCCACACGTTGCTCTCTGCATCCAAGGGTGGGGTTTGCCTTTGATTTTTTCTGTCTCATATTCTTTCTCTGTCATCAGGAAGCAGGACTCTAGACCTCTGGACAGAGGAGTGACCCTGCACCTGCATCCTCCAAGTTCAGTTCTTGACGCACTACATGAATCTAGGAAACTCTCTTGCCCAGGTCTATTTTCAAACCCTCCTGGTTGTACTTCAGCAATGGAATGCTGCAGGGGGGGTTTTGTTTGAAACATTCAAAAACATCCCATTATTATTTGCAAAATATTATCCCTGTTACACATTTTTCTTTATTTTAGTGATCAATATTCTGAGTGTTTTTAATTATTAACTGGGTTTCTAGGAATAAAGTCCTAATTTACAATATTGCTTTTAGAGAAGATAAGGGTTTAATATAATCACGTTACAGGAAGGAATTAAGTAGCAAGTTGGAGGCACAAAACCCAGATTCTTTCTCCTATTTCTACCTATTCCTACCTTCTACTGTAACCAAGTTCCCCCTTTTTTGGTAGTGGTGGTATTGAAGGTTGAATCTAGAAGCATTATACCCCCAGACCCTTTGTTATTTCTTTGTTTTGAAACAGGTTCTTGCTAGGTTAGTGAGAGTCTTGCTGCATTGCAGAGGCTGGTCTTGAACCCATGATCCTCCTGTCTCAATCTCCCAAGTATTGGGATTACAGGTGTGTGCCACCACACCACCACACCTGGCTTCAAGATTCCCTTCTTAGGACATATGTTTTCTTTAATATGTGCAACCTAAGGAGTAGTAGGGTCACACAAGGGACTCCGGTTGATAATGGAAAACCCTCAGCAGAACAAGGGAAGTGGTACAAGGGAAGGGGGAGGGCAAGAAAGAAGGGAATTAATGGAATTACTATCATAAACAATATGTACATGTGAAAATATACCAACATCATTCTTGGTACTTCATACGGGTGGGGGGAGGCGGGGGGGCACTAAGAGCTGTGTGCATATATGTTAACATCAAATAGATATTCATTGCAATGTAAGACTCCAATGCACCAATAAAAGCA
>PVJS01040933.1:0-18200 GCA_004027185.1 Glis glis
GACACATGAGCTCTTCCAGGACGTTCTTATCTGTTCTTATCTAAACCGTAACAGTGAGGCACCGCAGGAGTCCTCATGCCGGGTCTCCCTCAGCACATCAGGGCCGCATGCAGTGTCAGCTAAGTGCCTCGGAAGGGAGGCCAGGCCCCAAGGCTCCGGGGGCGGAGCCAGTTGAGCCTAGGGAAGCTTCTCATTAGAAGTGGGGTGGAGCCCGGCGTCCTGGCGCACGCTTGTAATCCCAGTACTTGGGAGGCTGAGACTGGAGGATCCGGGTTCGCGGCCAGCCTCAGCTACTTAGTGAGGCCTCTGCAACTTCGTGAGACCCGGTTTCAAAATAAAGAATAAAAAATAGGGCTAGGGGTGTAGCCCGGAGGTAGAATGCCCCTGGGTTCAATCCCCGGTACCGCAAAAAAAGAAAAAATAGAAATGGGGTGGAAAGAGGGCAGGCTTCAAACCGGACAGTCCTGGGTGCCTTTGCCACCTGCAGTGTGACCTCACTGCCCCTGGGAGCCTCATTTTCCCTGTCCACCTAGTCCTAAGGCTGCTAGAGGATTAAATCAAGTGACACATGAAAAGTGCCTGGCAGCACATCCCCAATGAGAATTATCAAGAGATGGCTTGAGGACCTTGAGGGCCTGACAGGCCTGGGGTGCACACCCCCTGGATCTTCAGAGTGACAACACGCAGGTCTGTGGCCTTTCATCTTTTATTCAACTACGACCCTAGCTAATTCACAGTCCTGCCAGCAGTCTGGCTGCCTTGGGAGCCCTGCAGGGAGCCATGGTTTGGGGACAGGTACTCGGTGTCCCTCTGCCCGCGGACGCCCTCCAGTTCCTCTCCATCCGCACTCATCGCTTCTTCTGCCTTTCCTTGATCACTTTCTGGGAGTTCTGACCCACTCGTGTGAGTTAACTCTGTTACCTACAAAGTGACGTGGTGGTGACACATTTACTTCACATGGGGCAGTAATGCCTCAAAAACTAGACTTTGTGAGCTGGGTGTGGTGGCACATGCCTGTGACCCCAGTACTTGGGAGGCTGAGACAGGAGGGTTGCAGGTTCAAGGCCAGTCTTAGCAACTTAGTGAGACCCTCAGCAACTTAAGTGAGACTCTGTTTCAAAATAAAAAGAGCTGAGGGTGTAGCTCAGAGGTAGAATACCCCTGGGCTCAATCCCCAATACCAAAAAACAAAACAAAAAAAACTAGACTTTGTGGAACAACTATGACTTATCTGCACCTTACTGCTAAAGCAAATATATATGTATATTCCCATCTCCCACCCCAGCACAGACGAAAAACAGGTGCTTCATGCCCATCACCTAGCTATTTCCACAGGGAACTGGGGGTAGATAAGCCTTTGGTCTTAGAAAAAATTAAAGAGACAGTACACTACACTCATTTATTCCTGGGCCCCTTTGTCAGAGAACCCTGTGGCTTTGTATAAGTCTAGGTAATTCTTCCGTGCTCATGCTGTTCTTCCTATATCTACATCAAGATACCAAAATCCCACCACCTCTTTAATTTCATTTATACTGTTTACCCAAGCAAAGTATTAAACTCTCAAGAAGTAGCAGAAGGCCGGGCGTGGTGGCGCACGCTTGTAATCCCAGTATTTGGGAGGCTAAGACAGGAGGATCGTAGGTTTGCAGCCAGCCTCAGCAACTTAGTGAAGCCCTGTTTCAAAATAAAAAAATGAGACTGGGGTTGTAGCTGAGAGGTAGAATACCCGTGATTTCAATCCCCAGTACCACACACACAAAAAAAATAAGGACCAGAGGGAGAGTCTCTCTGTGAAGTCTCCACTCTGTCCTCTTCCTCCCTGGAGGAGCCACGTGGCCTGTTTCTCGGTGGCCTCCAGAGAGTCTATGCATTCCTGAGGAATGTGCGCCTCCACTCCCCCACCCCTGCCCTCACACAGCCGCGCCGTGTCACACAGGGCGACATGGAGCTGGCACCTCATTCTTTGTTTCGTGGCTACTTACAGTGATGCGTCACTTAACAGGGATGCATTCTGAGAATTGCACTGTTAGGCAGTTCTGTCACCCTGTGGACAGAGTAGAGTGCACCTCCACAAACCGAGATGGCCTCGGTCAGTCACTGGACGTGGCCTCTTAAATAACAGGAGACACGGTAAACTGATGCGTGAGGCTGCCGCCCATGTAACACAACACACTGTTTTATAGCAAACTCTCTTTATAACTCTCTAAAATTGTGAGCCAGGCACGATGGTGCACGCCTGCAATCCCAGTACTGGGGAGCCTGAGACGGGAGGATCACAGGCTCGAAGCCAGCCTCAGCATCTTAGTGAGACCCTGTTTCAAAATGTAAAAATCTGGTTGGGGGTGTAGCTCAGGGGTAGAATGCCCTTGGGTTCAATCCCAGAACCACAAAATATATAAATAAAATTATGATAAAAATTATAATATAGCAAAAATGCATAACCAATAACCATCATTGCTTACCAAGTGTGTACCATACGTAATTGTACGTGCTATACTTTTGCACAACTGGCAGTAGTACATTTACACCAGCATCACCACAGTGTGTTGCAATATGATGTTCCATGACTCTGAAGCGTCACTAGGGATTCCTCAGCTCCGTTCTGACCACCATCACACTCTGTCATTGACCAAAACATCATGATTTGGGCACGGGACTGCATTGCACTGATGTAGCATCGTGATGAACGTATGGATGTCCCACCACCATTGCCAGAACCACCGTAGCTGGCCCATGGCGTCTGTGTTTATGAACAATGATAGCAATGACAATATTAATAACAAGCATGGCAGAGGCAGTGAGGGCCCCACTTTGAAGCCGCGTCTCTGCGGCTGGCAAGGGGGGCAGGCTGGCTCGCCCTGGCTTCATGTCTGCCCCCCAGGCTGGGTCCTGGAGTGGCGCTGGCTGGCGGTGCTGGGCTGCGTGCCCCCTTCTCTCATGCTGCTGCTCATGTGCTTCATGCCTGAGACCCCCCGCTTCCTCCTGACTCAGCACAAGCGCCAGGAGGCCATGGCCGCCCTGCAGTTCCTGTGGGGCTCGGAGCAGGGCTGGGAAGAGCCCCCTGTGGGGCCTGAGCACCAGGTGAGAGGCTGGGAGCTGGAGCCGGGGAGGGGGACAGCAGCCGGGGCAGATAGCGTAGCCTGTTCCCAAGGCCCCTCGGCTGGGTGTGGCGCCCCTGCCTTCAGTGAGGGTGCTCCCTGTCAGAGCAGGCCGGGGTTGGCTGGACCTTGAGCTCAGAGGTCACCAGGAAAGCCTCGGCCCTGACTCTTACTGTCCAAAGAAGAGCAAGGCCAGGCCTGGACGGGGAATAGAGAATAGAGGACTTGGATTCAGCCAGGGGGTTGCAGGGCAGGGGAGGAGGGGGAGGAGGTCAAGAGTCTGGGTTTGGGAGTCAGACAGACCGCCACCTCCCATTCGTGTGACTTTCCCGTCTTCGAGCCTTGGCTTCTTCGCTGTAGGATGGGAGTCCCGGCACAAGCCTGGTGGTGCTGAGGACTCAGTCCACGGGGGGCACTCAGCCAGACCAGGCCCAGGGGAGCACTGGCTGCCTGGGAGGTGCTGGGACTCAGGGAGCCTAGTGTTCTCTGCCGAAGTCCAGGATCTCTTCATGGCCCCCCCAGCCAGGCAGGACAAGCCACGGGAGGGAAAGACCAGGTCCCCTTACCCACACAGAGGCCGCGGGGCTTGTCTGCACACTTCCCCCACCCCCAAGCCACAGGAGGGGTGGGGACGGGAAGCCCTAGAGGACAGTGAGCTCATGAGGGCCCCTCGGGCAAGGGTGGAAGGGCACGGATGGCTGTCCCCGCGGTACAGGGCTTCCAGCTGGCCCTCCTGCGGCACCCTGGCATCTACAAGCCCTTCCTCATCGGCGTTTGGCTGATGGCCTTCCAGCAACTGTCGGGGGTCAACGCCATCATGTTCTATGCAGAGACCATCTTTGAGGAGGCCAAGTTCAAGGTAAGAGGCCTCTGCCCCGCCTGCCTCCTCCAGACGCCACATGTGGGGCTGCCTCTGGGACCAGCACAGGACTGGAGAGGGGCAGCCATCTGTGGCTGGCCCGCCGACCAGCTCAGCACCCTCTCCCCCAGGACAGCAGCCTGGCCTCGGTCATCGTGGGCATCATCCAGGTGCTGTTCACAGCCGTGGCAGCTCTCATCATGGACAGAGCGGGGCGGAGGCTGCTCCTCACCTTGTCAGGTGAGGCCTGGGGTGGGGGCCGAGCCCCATGCACGTGGGGTGCCCGCAAGGCTCCCCGCACGGCCTTCCCCAAGGCCGCCTGGTTGAGAGGACAGCTGAGCACTGATGAGGAAACAGATCGTGGACCACGAGGCCATGACAGCAGCAGCTGTTGACCGAGCTGCAGCCTCCTCAGTGAACCTTAAGGAGGCGCCCTCACACCCAGCTCACCATGGAGAAACCGAGGCAGGGAGATGGAGTGACTCGGAGACTTGTGGTCTTCTAGGACAAGTGACTTTCCCTCTCTGAGCCTCAGTTTCCCCTGTGTGAAGTGGGGATAACGGTGGTCCCCGCTCAGGGCTGGCGTGGGGGTCGGGAGATGACCCGCACGTGTGAGGCCCTGGGCCTGAGCCTTGGCCCAGAGACACTTGGTGCCCGCTGGCCACTGCAAACGTCACTGCTGGGTGGTCAGCACTGTGACCGCTCCTGCTCCCCCCGGCCAGGGAGGGTCTGCTCAGAGACCTCAGGCAGGGTGGCGGGTGCTAATCTGTCAGGGCTCCCAGGACCAAGGTGCCACAGTGCTGAGCCGGCTGTTCTCAAGGGGCCAGGCCTGCGGCTCCGAGGCCGCCCCAGCGCCCTGCCGCCACGCCCCTCTGCTGCAGGTGTGGTCATGGTGTTCAGCACCAGCGCCTTTGGCACCTACTTCAAGCTGACGCAGGGTGGCCCCAGTAACTCGTCACACGTGGACCTCCTGGCACCCGTCTCTGCAGAGCCTGCTGATGCCAGTGTGGGGCTGGCCTGGCTGGCCGTGGGCAGCATGTGCCTGTTCATTGCCGGTGAGAGGGGCCCGCGGGAGGCTGGGTTAGGGTGCCGTCCTGGAGACCCCCACACCTTACCCCGCCTCGCCCCTCTGTCCTCCGGATCCCGACCTCTGTGTTTGCAGCTCTGACCACGTGCCAGGCCCTTCTATGTCCCTTTCCCTTAATCCTCACAACCCATTGGTTGTTGGGCCCCATCCTTGACCCATCTTATAGAGAGAAGGCCTGCCGCCTAAGCACAGAAGTGACTGGCCCAAGTCCCCACGGCAGGAAGGCGCAGAGCTGGCGGGACCAGGCATCCAGGGCCCCTCGGGCCCGCAGGCTGGGATGCTGGGGCTCCGTGGCTCCGCGGCGAGCCCAGGAGCCCGGCCTCTGCGGCTCTGACGCTATCTTGCCCCCGCAGGCTTTGCCGTAGGCTGGGGGCCCATCCCCTGGCTCCTCATGTCTGAGATCTTTCCTCTGCACGTCAAGGGCGTGGCCACCGGCATCTGTGTCCTCACCAACTGGCTCATGGCTTTTCTGGTGACAAAAGAGTTCAGCAGCCTCATGGTGAGTACAGGCCCGTGGCTTTCCCCCCGTGCAGTCAGTCAAGAAGCACTTTTTACAGTTTGTACTTTTGTTGCAAAAGACTCAGGGTTAGCCGGGCATATGGTGCATGTCAGTAAGTAATCCCAGTACTTAGGAGGCTGAGACAGGACCACAGGTTTGAGACCAGCCTCAGCAACTTAGTGAGGACCTCTGCAACTCAGCAAGACCCTGTTTCAAAATGAAAAATAAAAAGTGCTGGGGGTATAGCTCAGAGGTAGAATGCCCCGGGATCAATCTCTAGTACAAAAAAAAAAAAAAAAAGACCCTGAGCCAGTGGCCTCCTGTGCAGGCTGAGGCCCCACCGAGCCTGGAGTGCTGGCCATTTTGGCCAGGGTGCAATGGAGATGGATGGGTGGGGCAGGCAATGATCCCAAGCAGTGATCCCTCAAGAGTCCTCCTCCTGCCTTGGTGGGAGGACAGTTAATGAACATTGGGAACACAGGCCAGGGACCCATGGTCTGTGTAGGAAGAGTTACAGGCCTGGGCTCCAAACCCAACCTGGCTACTTCCTTGCTGTGTGACCTTGGGTATAATGCTTACCTTCTCTGAACCTTAACCTACTTCCTTGGCTAGAAATGGAGGAGGGTAGCTGCACTCTCCTCTTAAGGTTGATGGGGGCATTGATTCAGTTCACCATTTTGCTACCTTCTCGTGGTGGGCTAACGGATGTGGTCCCTGCCCTGCAGCTTCCCAGCCAACCGAAGGTCTGGAGCAGATAAGGAAGCTCTTTGTTCATTCATCCACTCTCTCCAGGTCTCCTGGCACACACCATGTCCAGGCCCATGCAAGGTGCCGGGGACAGCAGTGTGAGATGGACAGGGCCCCGTGTACGGCGTGGGCAGGAAGGCGCTGGGTGGGGGAGGCCGGGCAGTGAGTGCGGGCACTCGGCTGGCCTGGAGTCGCATGGAGCTTGGGGCGCGCCCAGGCAGCGCTGCGGGGGTAGCGCGTGGGGAGGCCAGGGCAGAGGCCTGTGCGGGGCGCGGGGGGTTGCTTGCTGGGTGTTGGGAGGCGATAGACGGCAAAGGAGGGAGGAAGAGAAGCCAAGAAGGAGGTGACAGAGGACCTACTAGTGCCTCAGGTGTGTGCCCTGTCCCAGAGGAGAAGTCACCAGGTGCCGGAGGGCGAGGAGTTGAGAGGAAGGAGCCTTTGACCTGGCTCTGACCAGAGGGGTCTGCTCACACCGCCTCTCTGCCAGTGGCCCCGAGTGTCCCCTTGCGCTCCTGGGGCCATTCTTATTCAATCCCACCTCCACGGCTCACAGCTCACCCATTTCCTTGGCACCACGAAGCAAGAACCCACTGGGGACAGGAACTTTGGAGGGTGGGGCCAGAGCCGCATGTAGAGGGGGGTCTGCACATCCGGGGTTCCCAGGAGCAGGAGGCCAGCCGTCACTTGGCAGGGCATCGCTGACCGACTTAGGGCCTCAGTTTCCCCAGCTACACAACATCAACACCTTAGACCATGCTCCGCCCCGGCAGCTGGACTGGGTGCTGGACCGTCCTCTGCTAAACTGGATGGGGACACAAAAGGCAGGGCACCGGCAGGGCAGGCGGGGTCGGGCGCACTGCATGGGGCTCCTGACCTCTGTCCACGGTGCGTGCCTGTCCTCTCTCTGCAGGAGGTCCTCAGGCCCTACGGCGCCTTCTGGCTCGCCTCCGCCTTCTGCATCCTCAGCGTCCTTTTCACTGTGTTCTGTGTCCCTGAAACGAAAGGCAAGACTTTGGAACAAATCACAGCCCATTTTGAGGGGCGATGACAGCCCCTTTCTGTAGGTGGCGCCCCTCCCAGCTGCGCTGGCTGTGGGCATCAGGGGGAGCGGAGCTGCTCGGGACTCTAAGCCCGGAGTCCCTGGCCGCCCAGGCCGGGGAGCCAGCAACGAGGAGCACAGCCTCCGGAGCCCCGGCTTCCAGGCCGCCCTTCCCGTGCCGCCCTCAGCGCCTGGCTGCCCAGGCTGCGAGGTTCCAGCCTCCAGAGCCACCCTGGGGGCTCGGGCACATCTCAGAGGCGCTCTGCAGTCCGTGGTCAGCCTCCTCGGCGACCCTTCATGACACTGAGGAGCAGGAGGGGGCCTCGTGGCTCCTGTTTTCTGTGGCGATGCATCTGAAGGCTGAGGCCGTGCACCTGCTTGCTCCTCTCATGGCTGCATTATCAGGAAGGAACTTTGTTTGCCAAATAAAGATTTGACTCAAATCAAGTCACCTCCTCTTTGTGTGAGCCCAGTTTGAGGAGGGCATGTGCCCATCACTTCCGTAAGCCAGGCCCTCCTGGGCCCTGCCCAGAACATTCTGTGGATTTGCCTTTTTGGGTTCAGCCACACTTACCCCTGACACTTGGGGGTCTTTTCTGCCTCCTCTCTTGGGCTCAGTGTCCTGAGCCATTAGCCATCAAATCTTGTTGAGTTTCAGCTGGGCGTGGTGGTGCACGCCTGTACTCCCAGTACTTGGGAGGCTGAGACAGGAGGATTGCAGGTTTGAGGCCAACCTCAGCAACTTAGTGAGATCCTGTTTCAAAATAAAAAAATTAAAGGGCTAAGGTGTAGCTCAGAGGTAGAATGCCCCTGGAGTCAATCCCTGGTACCACACACACACACACAAAAAAAAAAAAAAAAAAAAAGGTGTGGTGGCACACACTTGTAATCCCAGTATTTGGGAGGCTGAGACAGGAAGATCACAGGTTTGAGGACAATCTCAGCAAGTAGTGAGACTCTCATCAACCTAGTGAGACCCTGTTTCAAAATAAAAATAAAACTGGGTACGGTAGTGCACACTTGTAATCCTAGTATTTGGGAGGCTGAGACAGGAGGATTGCAGGTTCACAGCCAGCCTTAGCCTTAGCTACTTAGTGAGGCCCTCTGCAACTTACTGAGACCCTATTTCAAAATAAAGAATAAAAAATAGGGCTGGGGTGTATCTCAGAGGTAGAATGCCCCTGGGTTCAATCCCCAGTACCACAACAAAATTTAATTAATTTATTTTTGCAGTACTGGGAACTGAACCCAGGGGCTTCTACCTCCGAGCTACACCCCAACCTATTTTATTTTTAGTTTTAAATGGGGTCTCACTAGGTTGATGAAAGTCTCACTATTTGTTGAGGCTGTCCTTGAACCTGTGACCTTCCTGTCTCAGCTTCCCAACTACTGGGGTTACAGGCATGTGCCACCACGCTGGGTACTAGCCTAGACTATCAGAGAGGTGGGTAAATATGTGGACAAGGAATATGTCATTGTGGTTTGTTTGTTGGTTGGTTGGTTTGCGGTACTGAGGATTGAACCCAGGGGCATTCTACCTCCAAGCTACACCCCCAGCCCTGTTTTATTTTTAATGTGGAAACAGGGTCTAAGTTGCGGAGGGCCTCACTGAGTAGCTGAGGCTGTCCTAAACCTGGATCCTCCTGTCTCAGCCTCCCAATTACTGGGATTACAAGCGTGTGCCACCACACCTGGCTGTCATTGTGGTTTAAAACCCCACATTGGCCTCCTTCCTCTGTAATCCTGGGGCCAGGAGCCAGGGTGGCATGGGGGAAGAGTGTCAGTGTGCTTAGTTCAAATTCTGTTGTGTCGCCCACTGCCTGCATGACCTGGACAAGTCACTTAGCCTCTCTATGCCTCAGTTTATTCATCTATAAAGTGGACACACTGGTGCTACTTCCCTTGTGGGGTTGTTGTGAGGATGAAAGGAGACGACTAAGTACAGCACTTGTAATTAAGGATGTCAGAGAGTAAGTGCTCAATCCACACTAGCCGTTGTTACTAGGAGGGTGTGGGGAGGGGAGCCGCATGCCAGGCCAGTGTGAGCCCCGGGTGCCTCATAAAGGGACACTTGAAACCGGTAAGCAATTTTCTCCTTGTGTCCTCTTTCCCACCCTGCTCCTTCAGCAGCTCCTTCCCACACCACCTTCTGATCGCTACCAGCACCACTTACAGGTGCCGCTGACTGGTGCGCCCACATACTCTTCATCAGTCCTTAGCCTGTCTTGGAACCTTCCCATCAGAATAGTAAATCCCTCAGAGACCAAGAGCCAGCCCCAGCAGACAGTCCTGTGTCTGTTCCAGGAGCCCAGGGCAGCACTATCAGGAATAGGACTATGTAGGAGAGGGGCAGATGACATCCCAGAAGACAGGTGCAGCAGAAGCTACGCTTTACCCAGCCCAGGGTAGAAATCGGCCCTGCCCACGGACGCCCATTACCCCTTATGGCCTCTCCCCTCCTGCCCCCAGAATAACTTTCGGGCAAATCCTGGCTTCTGCAAAGCTGAGGGGAGGAGTGCCTTGCCGCCCTCCAGTGGCCACGGGCAGAACTGCGTCTGGAGCATGAAA
Organism: Glis glis; assembly: GCA_004027185.1. Taxonomy (NCBI): domain Eukaryota; kingdom Metazoa; phylum Chordata; class Mammalia; order Rodentia; family Gliridae; genus Glis; species Glis glis. The sequence continues at coordinate 9,898 of PVJS01040933.1, forward strand.
CTCTGCTACCCCCAGTGGTTGTGGGTGGGACTGCAAGACGAAGGCAGGAAAACTGCGGCAGACTAGTGGCCATTATGGTACCAGCACTACTGGGCCTCATGGCCACAGGCGGAATCACACTAGTTGAGGGGGGATGCTGTCTCTGCTGCTGTGGCCTGAGCAGGACGACACTGCCTCTGGACAAAGCAAGGTCTGCAGGAGGGTGAGGCAGGCCCAGCCTTCCTGCTTCCACTTGGTTTCTGGATGGTTCTGCTCCTCTCTTCCTCCTACCCCTCACGGAGCGCACTTCCAGAGCAGATTATGGCCTCAGACTCTGTTTCCCAACATGGCACTGAGATGACCACAGATGACCTCAGGGAGGCTCACCCTGGAGGACGGCGGGGATGGCGATGTGGGCACTGTGGCCTTGCCTGGGGCTTGGCCATCCTGCATGCTGACAAGTCTTTCTTGGTCCTGTGGGGGAAGGACTGAGCAGGGTCTGGTCTGACATGCTTTGCGGCAGCTGGGTCACTCTGCCTCAGGCCCGCACGTGTGCTGCCCGTGAGACCGTGGGACGTTAGGATGCTCAGTATGTCGGAGGCTCGCTATTGAAACGCTTCACACGGGCTCTCACTGGGAGCTGGAGGTGCTTCCCCTGATACCAGATAGAATGACCAAGACCCCCCTTGATCTTTGCTGAGCAAACTTGAGAGAAATGGGCCTTGCAGAGGTCAGTGGCGGTGCCTGTTGGAGCCTCTGCAGAGGTTTCCAAGAAGCTCTGAGCCAAGCCTTGATGGTAGTGGGAAGACCAGGAGGCAAGAGAGATGTCTAAAGAGAGGGCACGCAAGTACAGAGGGGTGTAGTTTCTGTGCAACTTGACACTTTCTCCCAGTGTCCTCGGGGACTCCCCTGCATTGGCTGGTACACCGCTGAGATGCCTCTGTAATAGCTGACTAGTGGGGACAACATGGGATGGTCAGCCATTGGCTGGACTTTGGTCATTGGCAAAGTAATGCCACCCCCAAAGATGTACACATTCTAGTCCCTAAACTTGGTTATATGACAAAGGGGAATTAAGGTTGAAGTTGGAATTAAAGTTGCTAATAAGCTGACCTTAAAATCAATTCTCCTTAATTATTTGGGTGGGCCTAGTATTACCATGAGGGCCCTTAAAAGTGGGAGTCAGTAGCCAGGCGTGGGGGCGCATACTAAAATCCCAGTACTTAAGAGGCTGAGACAGGAAGATCATAGATTGGAGGCCAGTCTCAGCAACTTACCAAGACCCTGTTCAAAAAAAAAAAAAGCCAGGTGTGGTGGTGCACGCTTGTCATCCCTGCACTCGGGAGGCTGAGACAGGAGGATCGCAGGTACACAGCGAGCCTCGGCAAGTTAGTGAGACCCTGTTTCAAAATCAAGAATAAAAAATAGGGCTGGGGGTGTAGCTCAGAGGTAGAATGCCCCTGGGTTCCATCCCCAGCACCAAAAAAAAAAAAAAAAAAAAAGCCAGGTGTAATGGCACATGCTTGTAATCCCAGTACTTGGGAGGCTGAGACAGGAGGATGACAGGTTTGAAGCCAGCCTTTTAGTGAGGCTCTCAGCAAACTTTTAGTTTTTTGTTTCTAAAAACAAAAAATAAAAAGGGCTGGAGGTTGAGCTCACAGGTAGAATGCCCCTGGGTTCAATCTCCAGAACCAGAAAATAATAAAATAAATGATGGCGATGATAATGTTGATGTACTTCTACCTGCATTACACTAATTACTTTGTAATAATTAGTAGCAAGCATTCATATAGTAGCTTACTATTTTTCAGGCACTGTGCTAAGCACGTTGCAAGCAATATCTCATTCACTCTGCTTTATTTTTACATTTATTTATTTATTTATTTATTTATTTGTTTGTTTATTTGCGGTACTGGGGATTGAACCCAGGGGCATTCTACCTCCGAGCTACACCCCCAGCCCTATTTTTTATTCTTTTTATGGAAACAGGGTCTCACTAAGTTGCAGAGGGCCTCACTAAGTAGATGAGGCTGACCGCGAACCTGCGATCCTCCTATCTCAGTCTCCCAAGTACTGGGATTACAATGGTGCGCCACCACACCTGGCTATTTTTAATATTGAAATAGTTTCACTAAATTGCAGAGGGCCTCACTAAGTTGCTGAGGCTAGCAGGCACGGCTAACGTGGGACACACCCCACTTTAAGCACGGCTCAAGAGGGCCATGATGGTGGCTATAGGTGGGTACACACAGACACACACCCCACTTTAAGCACGGTTCAAGAAGGACACACACCAAAATTTAAGAACGGCTCAAGAGGGCCGTGATGGTGGCTGGAGGTGGGAACACACACATACACACCTCACTTTAAGCACGGCTCAAGAGGGCCATGATGGTGGATAAAGGTGGGTGCACACAGACACACACCCCACTTTAAGTACGGCTCAAGAGGGAGACACACCAAAATATAAGTATGGCTCATGAGGGCCGTGATGGTGGCTGGAGTTGGGTACACACATACACACCCCACTTTAAGCACGGTTCAAGAGGGCCGAGTGGTAGCTAGAGGTGGGTACAAACAGACACACACTACTTTAGCACAACTCTTGAGGGACACGCACCAAAATTTAAGCTTGGCTCTAGAGTGCCGTGATGGTGGCTGGAGGTGGGTACACACAGACACACCCCACTTTAAGCACGGCTCAAGTGGGACACACCCTACTTTAAGCACGGCTCAAGAGAGCTGTGATGGTGGCTGGAGGTGGGTACACATGCATGCACACCCCACTTTAAGCACAGTTCAAGTGGGACACACACGAAAATGTAAGCATGGCTCAAGAGGGCCGTGATGGAGGCTGGAGGTGGGTACACACACATACACACCCCACTTTAAGCATGGCCCAAAAGGGCCGTGATTGTGACTGGAGGTGTGTACACACAGACATACACCCCAATGTTACACAGCTCCAGAGGGACACACACCAAAATTTAAGCATGGCTCTAGAGGGCCGTGATGGTGGCTGGAGTTGGGTACACACACATACACACCCCACTTTAAGCACGGCTCAAGAGGGCTGTGATGGTGGCTAGAGGTCGGCACACACGCATGCACACCCCACTTTAAGCACAGCTCAAGTGGGACACACCACAATTTAAGCACGGTTCAAGAGAGTCGTGATGTTGGCTGGGGTTCGGTACACACATACACACTCCACTTTAAGCATGGCTCAAGAGGGCCGTGATTGTTGCTGGAGGTGGGTGCACACGCATACACACCCCACTTTAGGCACGGCCCAAGACAGCCTTGATTGTGGCTGGAGGTGGGTACACACAGACATACACCCTAATTTATACACGGCTCAAGAGGGAAACACAACAAAATATAAAAATGGCTCTAGAGGGCCGTGATGTGGCTGGAGGTGGGTACACACACATACACACCCCACTTTAAGCATGGCTCAAGAGGGACACAAACCAAATTTTAGCATGGCTCTCAAAGGCCGTGATGGTGGCTGGGGGTGGATACACACACGTACACACCCCACTTTAAGCACGGTTCAGGAGAGCCATGTGGTATCTAGAAGTGGGTACACACTGACACACACCCTAATTTAACAAGGCTCAAGAGGGACAAAAACCAAAATTTAACCATGGCTCTAGAGGGCCGTGATGGTGGCTGGAGGTGAGTACACACACATACGCACCCCTCGTTAAGTACGGCTAAGGAGGGCCTTGATGGTGGCTAGAGGTGGGTCCTCAAAGACACACACCCTACATTAAATAGGGCTCAAGTGGGACACACCCCACTTTAAGCATGGCTCTAGAGGGCCATGATGGTGTCTTGAGGTGGGCACACACACATACACACCCCACTTTAAGCACGGTCCAAGAGGGCAGCGATTGTGGCTGCAGGTGAGTTCACACAGACATACACCCCAATTTATACACGGCTCAAAAGGGACACACAAAAAAATTTAAGCTTGGCTCTAGAGCGCCATGATGGTGGCTGGAGGTGGGTACACACACATACACACCCCACTTTAAGCATGGCTCAATAGGGCCATGATGGTGGATAGAGGTGGGAGCACGCAGACACACAACCTACATTAACACAGCACAAGAGGGACACACGTGAAAATTTAAGTATGGCTCTAGAGGGCCGTGATGGTGGCTGGAGGTGGGCACACTCATACACACCCCTCTTTAAGTACGGCTCAAGAGGGCAGGGCCACGATGGTGGCTAGAGGTGCGTGCACACAGACACACACCCCACTTTAAGCACGACTCAAGTGGGACACATCCTACTTTAAGCACGGCTCAAGAGAGCCGTGATGGTGGCTAGAGGTGGGTACACTTGCATGCACACCCCACTTTAAGAACAGTTCAAATGGAACACACCCCACTGTAAGCATGGCTCAATGGTTTGTAATGGTGGCTGAGGTGGGAACACGCAGACACATACCCTACATTAACACAGCTCAAGAGGGACACGCACGAAAATGTAAGCATGGCTCAAGAGGGCCGCGATGGTGGCTGGAGGTGGGTACACACAGACACACACCCTACATTAAGCACAGCTCAAGTGGGACACACCCCACTTTAAGCATCGCTCTAGAGGGCCGTGATGTGGCTGGAGGTGGGTACACACACATACACACCCCACTTTAATCACGGCTCAACCGGGACACAAACCAAATTTTAGCATGGCTCTCGAAGGCCGTGATGGTGGCTGGGGGTGGATACACACACGTACACACCTCACTTTAAGCATGGTTCAAGAGAGCCGTGTGGTAGCTAGAGGTGGGTACACACTGACACACACCCTACTTTAACAAGGCTCAAGAGGGACACAAACCAAAATTTAAGCATGGCTCTAGAGGGCCGTGATGGTGGCTGGAGGTGGGCACACACACATACGCACCCCTCTTTAAGTACGGCTCAGGAGGGCTTGATGGTGGCTAGAGGTGGGTCCTCAAAGACACACACACCCCACATTAAGCACGGCTCAATTGGGACACACCCCACTTTCAGCATGGCTCTAGAGGGCCATGATGGTGTCTGGAGGTGGGTACACACACATACACACCCCACTTTAAGCACGGTTCAAGAGGGCCGAGTGGTAGCTAGAGGTGGGTACAAACAGACACACACTACTTTAGCACAACTCTTGAGGGACACGCACCAAAATTTAAGCTTGGCTCTAGAGTGCCGTGATGGTGGCTAGAAGTGGGTACACACACATACACACCCCACTTTAAGCACAGTTCAATTGGGACACACCCCACTGTAAGGACACACCCCACTGTAAGCATGGCTCAAGGGGGCCGTGATGGTGGCTACAGTTTTGAGCACACAGACACACACCCTACATTAACACAGTTCAAGAGGGACACACACGAAAATGTAAGCATGGCTCAAGAGGGCCGTGATGGCTGGAGGTGGGCACACACACATACACACCCCACTTTAAGCACGGCCCAAAAGGGCCGTGATTGTGACTGGAGGTGGGTACACACAGACATACACCCCAATGTTACACAGCTCCAGAGGGACACACACCAAAATTTAAGCATGGCTCTAGAGGGCCGTGATGGTGGCTGGAGTTGGGTACACACACATACACACCCCACTTTAAGAATGGCTCTAGAGGGCCGTGATGGTGGCTGGAGGTGGGTGTACACAGACACACACCCCACTTTAAGCACGGCTCAAGTGGGACACACCCTAGTTTAAGCATGGCTCAAGAGAGCCGTGATGGTGGCTAGAGGTGGGTACACACCCATGCACATCCCACTTTAAGGACAGCTCAAGTGGGATACACCCCACTGTAAGCATGGCTTATGAGAGTCGTGATGTTGGCTGGGGTTCGGTACACACACATACACACCCCACTTTAAGCACGGCTCAAGAGGGCTGTGATGGTTGCTGGAGGTGGGCACACACGCATACACACCCCACTTTAAGCACGGCTCAAGAGGGCTGTGATGGTTGCTGGAGGTGGGTACACACGCATACACACCCCACTTTAAGCACGGCTCAAGATGGATACAAACCAAATTTTAGCCTGGCTCTCGAAGGCCGTGATGGTGGCTGGTGGTTGATACACACGTACACACCCAACTTTAAGCACGGTTCAAGAGAGCCGTGTGGTAGCTAGAGGTGGGTACACACTGACACACACCCTACTTTAACATGGCTCAAGAGGGACACAAACCAATATTTAAGCATGGCTCTAGAGGTCCGTGAAGGTGACTGGAGGTGGGCACACACACATACACACCCCTCTATAAGTATGGCTCTGGAGGGCCGTGATGGTGGCTAGAGGTGGGTGCACAAAGACACACACCCCACTCTAAGCACGGCTCAAGTGGGACACACCCCACTTTAAGCATGACTCAAGAGGGCCGTGATGGTGGATGGAGGGGCACACACATGCACACCCCACTTTAAGGACGGCTCAAGTGGTGCACACCCACTTAAGCACGGTTCAAGAGAATCGTGATGTTGCCTGGGGTTGGGTACACACACATACACACCCCACTTTAAGCACGACTCAAGACGGACATGAACCAAAATTTAAGCACGGCTCTACAGGGCCGTGATGGAGGCTGGAGGTGGGTACACACACATACACACCCCACTTTAAGCACGGCCCAAAAGGGCCGTGATTGTGACTGGTAGTGGGTATACACAGACATACACTCCAATTTTACATGGATCCAGAGGGACACAAACCAAAATTTAAGCATGACTCTAGAGGGCCATGATGGTTGCTGGAGGTGGGTACACACACATCCACACCCCACTTTAAGCACGGTTCAAGTGGGACACTCCCCACTTAAAGCATGGCTCAAGAGGGCCATGATGGTGGCTAGAGGTGAAAGCACGCAGACACACACCCTACATTAACACAGCTCAAGAGGGACACACAAGAAAATTTAAGCATGGCTCTAGAGGGCCGTGATGGTGGCTGGAGGTGGTTCACACACATACACACCCCACTTTAAGCACGGCTCAAGAGGGACACAAACCAAATTTTAGCATGGCTCTCGAAGGCCATGATGGTGGCTGGTGGTGGATACACACACGTACATACCCCTCGTTAAGTACGGCTCAAGAGGGCCGCAATGGTGGCTAGAGGTGAGTGCACACAGACACAAACCCCACTTTAAGCACGGCTCATGTGGGACACACCCTACTTTAAGCACGGCTCAAGAGAGCCGTGATGCTGGCTAGAGGTGGGCACACACGCATGCACACCCCACTTTAAGCACAGTTCAATTGGGACACACCCCACTGTAAGCATGGCTCAAGGGGGCCATGATGGTGGCTAGAGTTGGGAGCACGCAGACACACACAATACATTAACACAGCTCAAGAGGGACACACACAAAAATGTAAGCATGGCTCAAGAGGGCCGTGATGGTGGCTGGAGGTGGGTACACACACATACACACCCCACTTAAAGCACGGCCCAAAAGGGCCGTGATTGTGACTGGAGGTGTGTACACACAGACATACACCCCAATGTTACACAGCTCCAGAGGGACACACACCAAAATTTAAGCATGGCTCTAGAGGGTCGTGATGGTGTCTGGAGGTGGGTACACACACATACACATCCCACTTTAATCACGGCTCAACCGGGACACAAACCAAATTTTAGCATGGCTCTCGAAGGCAGTGATGGTGGCTGGGGGTGGATACACACACGTACACACCCCACTTTAAGCACGGTTCAAGAGAGCCGTGTATTAGCTAGAGGTGGGTACACACTGACACACACCCTACTTTAACAAGGCTCAAGAGGGACACAAACCAAAATTTAAGCATGGCTCTAGAGGGCCGTGATGGTGGCTGGAGGTGGGTACACACAGACATACACCCCAATTTTACACGGCTCAAGAGGGACACACACCAAAATTTAAGCATGGCTCTAGAGGGCCGTGATGGTGGCTTGGGGTGGGAACACACACATACACACCCCTATTTAAGCACGGCTCAAATGGGACACACACCCCACTTTAAGCACGGCTCAAGAGGGCCGTGATGGTGGCTATATATGGGTCCTGAACTGAAGGATTCGGAGGGACAGGACCCAGCACCCAAGTCGCCAGCATGCTCAACAACTGGTAAGCGGGAAGCGGAGATCCGCGCCCAGCGCCAGCGTGCGTCTGCGCCTGCGCCTGCGTCTGCGCCTGCGCCACGACCACCGTTCCCAGGATCCTTGGCGGCCGAGTTGCTACCTGTCCCAGAGGCCTCCTCGCCTGGATTCAAGTGTACCTGAACGATGTACAACAAAAAGGAATGACGGATCATAGATTC
>PVJS01040934.1:0-18197 GCA_004027185.1 Glis glis
GGATCCCGGCGGCGCCCCCCCCCCCGTGGCGGACGTCGCTACGTCAGCGTCGGAGCCCCGTGGGGAGGAGGGCGAAGACTGCATCCGCCATGTTGGATGCCGCAGATTCGCCATAACCTCGCTGGCTCTTTTCTTAAAAAAATAAAAATAAAAAGCGAAGCGTCCGCGGGGCGCCCCGCCTTCTCGGTCGGCGCGGGAGGGGGCCCGGAAGAGCCGAGGCTTTTTTTTCCTCCGCGGTGGGGGCGTTGCCATGGAGACGCGGGCGGCAGGTGAGCCGAGCTGGGGGCTGGGGTGAGGCCGGTGGGGGTGGGGCGCGGCGCGGCGCGGCGCGGGAAGCCGTTCTCGACGTGGAGTCGGGACCCGGCGGAGGGATCCGCGGCCGGGGCGGAGAGCGGACGTCGCGGCGTGCTTGGGCCGCACGTTCCGCCGCGGGCGGTATCCCGCCGCCAAAAGAATAAAAAAACACAAATAAGCAAAGTCGGGAGGAAGCGAGGGGGAGAGCCCGCGAGGGGAGCGCGTGCGCGCGTGCGCGGGGCCGTTTCCAGGGCGACGGGAGGCGCCCGGGCGCGCGTCGGGGACCCAGCGCAGGCGTCCGTGCAGGCGGGAGGTTCGAATCCCGGTGCTGCCAGCTTTTTGGTGGGCTTTGGCGGAGCCTCCTGCTTGTCTGGCTGAGGGTGTGAAGTAGAGAGCTCTCATGATTACACCCTCGCACTTGGGAGGTTTTGAAGGGTCAGGGCTCTGAAGGAAAGTGCCCTTGTGTCCTGTAGAGGGAGCCATACACGGAAGGGGTTAGGGGCGCTTTGGGGAGCCCTGCCACACGCCTCGGCAAATCGTGATGGACTTGCTTTGCTGCCTGCTGCCTAGCTCTGCCAGGCTTTGTCCCTCGCCTTTTGAAGTTAAGAGCTGAACTCCTCCAGGAGCTGCCACCTCCTCCAGGCAGCCCCTTCTGGCTTCCTGGCCAGAAGCTGCGTCGCCGCTGGCTGGACCTAATAGAGTGACAGGCCTTCCACCTAACACCCGGTGCCAGCCACTTAACCCTGAGCCTGGGATGCCTCACCTGTAATTAGCACCAGCTTCCACACTAGGGGCCTGACTTGGGCTGCCGCTCAGCTTAATTGCAAGTCATTTGCTGATGAGGTCTAGACGTTCAGAGAGGTCAATTTCATAACATCTTAAAAGTGGCAAGAGTTTTTAAAATGAACTTTCTCCAACTTGGGATAAAATGCAAACTCCCGCGTGCTTGCCTGGCTCGTACCTCCATCCCCTAGACTAGTGCTTGGCCCCTAGTAGGTGTTCACTGTGTATTTATTGAATGTAGGTGCTGACTGATCATGCCTGCCCCTGTCAGTCAGGTGTCCTTGCTGGAGACCAAGTGACATTTTGGGAATCACAACACTGTGTCACTGGGGCTTCCCCTCCACCACCGCCCCTCTCCAGCTTTATCTCCAGAGTCTACCAGCTCAGTTGTTGAAGCCTCTAGAGAGAGTGTCTCCATGCTCCTGGAAAGAGACAGGTGCCGCTATCTTCAGCCCCCAGGGGCACCTGTCCTGGCTCCTTTAGGTCAAACTGGCAGCTTTGTAGGAGCCCCTCTACAGGCCAGACAGGGGTAAAGAACAGCATGAGCCTTCCTCCTGCCCCATCCTGCCTTTGTCCCAGTCGTACCAGGTGTGCTAGTGCAGGTAGGAGGTGCCCAGAACCAGAGAGGCGGGTCAGGGACCAGGACTCCACCCGGCATGCTTTTACTGAAAAAATAAATAAATAAATAAATAAATAAATAAATAAATAAATAAAAGTAAGACTTCTCAGTCCAGTGTCTTCCTTCTCTCATTCTCCTGCTGCTTGTACAAAGAATGACCTGTCTACCTGTCTTCTAGAATTTACCTGGCAGTCTTTAAAAAGAACGCTGGGCATATGTTGTCATTTTCTTCAATTTCCGGCTATAATATATGAAAAAAAGATCAAGCTTTGAAAAACGTATTACTATCAACTAAGAGCCAGCTAGTTTCTGAAGAGAGTTTCCTGTTTTGGTTCTTAGGTGAATTTAGGAGAGGAAGTACAATAGATGGTAACAAGATGGAGAGGCACCGGCCCGTAAGTTACAGCTTTGGGGTGGCAGAAGCTGGGGTGGTCATCCTCCTCAGTTGGAGCGCTCTTACCACCCGGCCTCCTCTTAGCAGCTTCTCATTTGCCCCTGGTGAAGAGGTTCTTTCTCCCTAAACCTTATAATTCACATAATGACTTTTCAAAGATAGCTCTCCTTAAGTAGAATTAAGTTGTTGCCTAGGGCAAGGGTAGTCAGAATTAGATGTATTAAAAAGACTCTCCTTAATTGCATTTCCTTTTATAGATAGTTTCATGACGCTGCTGAAAACCTCTGCACCAAGACCGGCCGATTTAATTATGTAGAAGGATTTAGCCTAGAGTTAAGTTTTCCTCTTCCCAGCTGTTTACCCTGTTGTGCTTCCACTGTCTGAAACTTCCCAGGGGCAGGCCTAACGTGAAGGGGGGGAACAATTCAGAGGGTGGGAAGAACACGCTGGGTGCAGAGATCTGCTCATCAGATTCCTGACCGAGGGACTGCAGGTAGCTCTCGGGACCCAGACCCTGTATCTGCAAAACGAGACAGGATCCTACCCTCTGCTGCGGACACTGGCGGTCCTCGGGATGGTTTTCATCCCTTCCCCACCCAGACCCAGTCACAGCATCGTGCAGCTAGAACATAGTCATCCACTTGCTTTTTAAAAGCATTTGTGGATGGGAAGATGGGATAGAGTTTGACTATGATTAATTTTTTTTTAAAAGAGAAAAAAGTAATTTGGGAGGGAAGCAAAAAAGACATTTTAAACACCTATTGTAAATTTGAGGTTGCCTCTTATTTTTTTTTAAGGAACATGAATTAGATAATCAAGTTTACTTATAAGAAGATAATGCTTGGGATATTAATGTAAAAATGGGCTTAAAGTTGGAAAACAACTTACTTTGTTTCTTTCAAAAAGTTTTAAAAATTATAAATAGACAAATTCTAGCCGTATGTATCTATGGTATTACAAAATGTTGATACGATTTATGAGTTTAATATGGAATAATTAAACCAAGGCAGTCAGCATATCTATCACCTCATATGCTTATCATTTCTTACGGCAAGGACATTTGAAATTTACTCAGTGATTTTGAAATGTACAATACATTATTATTTACTATATTCATCATGCTGTGCAATGTATCTCAGAAGAAAATTCTTTCTTTTTTTGTGGTACTGGGGATTGAACGCAGGGGCGTTCTACCTCCGCGCTTCGCCCCCGGCCCTATTTTTTATACTTTATTTTGAAACCGGGTCTCACGAAGTTGCGGAGGGCCTCACTAAGTAGAGAGAGAGAGAGAGACAGGGAGAGAGAGCAAGAGAGCTGAGGCTGGCCGCGAACCTGGATCCTCCGGTCTCCACCTCTCAAAGTACTGGGATTACAAGTGTGCGCCACCACGCCCGGCTAAGAAGAAAATTCAAATGAATTCCCTGAGTGTAACGGAGGCTTGGTACCCTTTGCACACCAACCCCGCACCCCCAGCTTCTGGAAACCAGCATCGTACTCCCCGCTTTGCGTCCACTGTTCTAGATTCCACGTGTAAGCGAGAGAGTGGGTCCATGTGCTGTTTGTCTTTCTGCGCTTGTCTTATTTCACCTGGCAGACTGTTCTCCAGCTCCGCCCATATTTTCCCAACAGACAAAATTCCTTTTTTAAGACCCACTAGTATTCCAGTGTGTATATATACAGCATTTTCCTCATTCATCTGTGGATCAGCACTAGGGTGGATTCCATAACTTGACGGTTGTGACTAGTGCTGCAGTGGGCATGGGTGTGCACGGGTCTCTTTGACAGATGATTTCAAGTCTTCTGGGTTCTTTTAAATCATATGAGTGGAGCTGCAAAGCGTTGACCTCTGGAATCTGGCACCTTTGTGCTCCAAGCTGTCTGGGCTGGGGGAGTTGTAGGCTGTCTAGATAAAGGGGGGCAATTAGCATACTTTTTGAAGGGTTAAAGGTGTAGGCAAGGAGGCTTTCATCCCATGCTGTCCTGGAGCAGCCCCGGTGCTGATGCTCACCACAGTGTGCTCATCCCAAGGCGTTGGCTGGGGGACAGAGGGAGGACGGAGTCTCAGAAACAGTTCAGAGAAAATTCCCCTTGGCGCTGTTGACCAGTTGGAGTTTACCTCAGGGCCCCGCAAGCCTTTGATCTGTGTTTTTAGAGAAAGAGGAATGAGGAACATAAGAGATCCAGGGACGGGGAACTCTTTGCGGGCTTCATACATGCCGCCTGGTCTGTGTTTTTAGTTCCCTTCTGGGGTGGTGGAGAGACGCATCATTTGAATTCTGCTCCCCATTTTACTTTGGAGTGCGGCCAGGGGCTGTTGCAGGGTTTGGGATGCATCCTGAGGAGCTCTGTCCTGGGGACCAAGGCCCTCTCCCTTGAAGCCCCAGGAGGAATATCTTGCGCAACCCTGCCTCAGCAGGGCCTGGCGGCTCCATGGCTGGAAGCATTCAGGGTGCTGGGACTCAGTCCTGACTAGGAGTGAGCCCTGTGGGAACCAGGCTCAGGTAAGGCAGTGAGCGGGGGAAGAACGGGGCCATGTCCTGGTCCTGTTGTTTAACAGCTCTGGGACCTTGGCAAGTCTCTGGAGCCACCCTCGCCTCATGTAGAAGCAGTCCCTGCAGACCACTGGGTGGTGGCATCCATCTGCCGTCCGGCTGGCTTTGCTCTTTTCCATCTCTGTCTTTAACTTGTCTCCCTTTCCTCCTATCAAGCCTCACCTTCTTCTCTGGAACTTCTTGTAGTTTTTAATAGCATCTTTGAAAATTCAATGCATAATGGGAGCAATTTGTAATTATAAATAATAATGCATGATACAATGGCCGGATCCTTTATTAAATCATGCAGTTGCAGGGGAATAAGATGGGGCTTGGTAAGAACTGTCATTTCTATAGACCTGCTCGGTCAGGTGCTTTGAACCGATTATTCTTTAAAAAATAAAAATAAAGAAAGCAGCAGCTCTGCAGGGCAGGCTTCTTGTCTCTGCTGTGCCATCGAGGAGGCAGAGACTTGGGCTGGTCCCTCTGGCTGCGTCCCTGATCTGCTCTCGGGAGGGCTGAACAGTCACTCTGTTAGGCCCATGACTCCCTTAAAGAGTCTCCCTCTACATCTTCTCTTAGAACCTTGCCTGGTTCCGGCCTCTGGGCCTGGCTGGGCTGCAGGTTTAGGCCAGGCATGAGGTTCTCAAGCCTGATGACTGGGGGCACCCGAGCAGCCGGAGATAAAAGAAGCCTCACTTGGCTGTGGCGCAGCCCCATTCACGCTTGGCCACCGCGCTTTCGGATTCAGTCACACACACCTGTCCAGTGCCTGCTGTGTGCAGGGTCTGATATGGGCCAGGTGCAGCTCCCAGGGAGCTCTGTGGGAATGGTGCCCCAGGAGCCGGACACAGAGGGGCGCTGAGAGACCTCTTCTCAAGGAACTCAACCTGCAGGGCAGGCAAAGCCAGTTAAAAAATGGTCACGCGTTTAGAAAGACGCAGTTGTCTCTCGGTACCCATGGGGGATTGGTTCCAGAACCCCCTGAGGATACCAAAATTTGCAGATGCCCAAGTTCCTCATATAAAGTGTGCACTGTTTGCATCTAACCCATGAACATTCTCTTGTATACTTTAAACCATCTGTAGATTACTCATAATACCTAATACAATGTAAATACTATGCAAATAGTTGTTATACTGTGTTGTTTAGGGAATAATGACGGAAAAAAGGTCTGTAAACGTTCAGTACAGGCACAGTTTTTTCCAATATTTCTGATCCATTTGTGGTTGGATCCATGGATGTGAAACCGTGCATACAGAAAGCCCACCTCACCTTACAAGAACATTACAAAGGCACCCACAAGACGCTTAGCATCACTAGTCACTAGAGAATGCAAATTAAGACCACGATGAGATGCCACCACATACCCAGGAGACTGGCTAAGATGAGGAGGCCCGACAGTCCCCAGTGCTGCTGAGAATGTGGTACCCGGAATTCTGATACACCGTTGGCGAGATGCAAGATGGTACAGTCCCTTTGGAAAATAGTTTGGTGGTTTCTCATAATGTTAACACACACTTATATAACTCAGGAATCTTGTTCTGAGGCATTTACCCAAGAGAAATGAAACCTGTCTCCTTGCGTGGACATGTAATAGCCCCAAACTGGAACCAACCCAAATGCTTGTCTCTTTGGTGACCAGCTAAACAAATTGTGGTATAGCTTTACAATGGAGTACTAGTCAGCAGTGAAAAGGAATGAACTAGGAATGCAGGCAACAATTAGGACTCATCTCAGCGGCTTCTTAAAGGAAAGAATTCAGTGAAGAAAGACTCCGTACTGTGAGCATGTGGCGAAGTTGGGTCCCATGTGCCAGTGTTGTTGTGGGGATGTAAAATGGTATAGCTGATGTAAACAGTACAGAAAACAGTATGGCGGCTCATCAAAAGATTAAAAGGAGAATTACTCGAAGAATTGCCATTGAAATTGCCAGCAATTTTACTTCTTCATATGTACCCCAGATAAAAGTAGGGTTTCTAAGAGTTGTTTGGTACCCACGTTCACAGTGGCAAAGATGGGGAACAGCTCGAGTGCCCATCGACAGATGGCTGGGTAAATGAAATCGGCACATATGTACAGTGGAATATTATTCAGCTATAGAAAAGAAGAAGATTGTGACACACGGTACAACAGGATGGACCGTGAGGACATTATGCCAAATAAGACAAATAAGTTACAAGAAGACGAATGCTGTGTAATCCTAGAGTAGTCAAAGTCATGGAGAGAAAATTGATAAGTGGTTGCCAGGGGCCAGCTGGAGAGGGATGAGGAGTTGGGACTTGATACCAAGTTTCCACTTGGGAAGATGAAACATTTCTGGAGGGGGCTGGAGGTGACAGCTGTATGACAGGGAGAATGTGCCTAATGCCACTGAACTGGACACTTAAAAATGGCTAAAATTATAAGTTTTATGTGTATTTTACTAGTCGAATAAGACTACTGCAGGATTACATTTATAAGAACGTCCAGAAAAGGCAGAAGTACAGGGGCAGAAATGACGTGGTGGTTGACTGGAGCCAGCAGGAGAGGGGCTCTGGGTGACAGACGTGTCCTCCGCCGTGGCTGTGTGGTGGTCCACTTCTCCCTTGTGGTGGAGCTCACTGACTAGCACAAGGGTCCAGGTGGTGCCAGCCGTGTGTGCGGCGTGGAGCGGGGGACACGCAATGCCAGCTTTGCTGCCTGAGCTGGGGAGGCATCTGGAGGGCCTCGGGGGGTGATGTTCAAGCCGAAGGACTCGGCAGAGGTCAAGGCAGGTGGGCAGACTCTGTCCACGCTGGCCAGCGCTCCCCTGGGGGGCAGTGACAGCCCGGAGGTCAGCAGTCCGTCTCCACATCCGTATGCCTTCTTGTGCCCCTGCGCCCTGGGTGGGTGAGTGCGCCCTGTCCTTCCTTAGCTGCCAGCAGCCCCTGGCTTGCTGGGTCCCGCCTCGGTCCCGGGTGTCCACTCCCGTGCCCTGCAGCAGTGCCCGTGCCTCGTCCACTCAGGCTGCCTCTGGTCATTCCCTTAGCCGTGCTTCTGCTGGGTTGAGTCCCCGGGGGTCCCTGCACCCCCAGGGATGTGGCCCCGGGCAGTCGCACTGCCACCGCAGCCCAGAAGGCCTGTCTGCACCTTTCAGCCCCACCTGGAACAGTTTTGCAGCTTTTCTTTCGTTTTGCTCAGTATGGGGGATTGAACCCAGGGCCTCACACATGCTGGGCAAGTGCTGAGCTATAGCCTCAGTCCTTTTTTATTTTCTTTTGAGACAGGGTCTCACTAAGTTGCCCAGGCTGACCTTGAATTTGAGATCCTCCTGCCTCAGCCTCCCTGGTAGCTGGGATTACAGGTGAGCACCACCATGCCCAGCTCTTGTAACTTTTTTGAGCATCGATTTCCATTTCTGTAAAATTGGAGCTAAGTGTATCTTTGTCTCTAGGATGTTATTCTCTGAAGAAGGGAACCGGGTGCGGTTCACACTGAAGCGGCTGCTGCTCGCGGTCGTGGTGGAGGTGGCCTTGAGCGTTCTCATGCCCCAGCTCTGCCCGGCAGCCTGTGGCGTTTCAGAGTCGGGGATATCACCGCCTGATGGGCAGGAACTGCTGCTGCCCCTGGCTCCACTGCACTGGGACTGGGGCCTGGAACAGCCCATGTCTGCTCAGCTCCCGACAGGTGGGCCCAGCCTTCTGCCCGGGCGCAGCTCCTCCCAGGGCCTCCGCAGCCCCGCCCTGCCCGCAGAGCTGCCCCTCATCTTCTTCAGCACCTCGGAGGTCATTTGCAATGAAAGCAGCTTCCGCTGTGTCCCAGCACTGTGCGAGGGGCCCTCCGTCACTGTTCCCTGTCACTGTAGCCCAGATTCTGTGATGCTGGGATATTTGTCTTTGATTTACAACAGGGTAGAGAGGTGCTTTCACATGCGTGTGGGTGACCAAGCCAGGATCTGCACCTGGCCTGAGTGCACGCCGAACCCTGTGCTCTTTTCAGGGGCCTGAGCAGGTCCTACTGCATTTCTGGAGCACCAGGGTGTCCGTGCCTCCCAGCTCATTTAATTCTCACGGGGTCCCAGGGAGGTAGGTGCTGCCTTCCCCATTGTGCAGATTAAGAAACTGGAGCCCAGAGAGGCAGGGTCCTGGCTCAGGGCCTGCGGGGCAGAGCCAGACTCAGAAAGCCCAGCTGGGCTCTCTGCCTGAGGCCATGGGTCAGCATCTTTGTGTCTCCTCTTTTGTGATTGTGTTTTCCTGTCTCAGACTCCTTCCCTCTTTGTTTCTCTTAAGGATTTAGAGGAGCATTCTATACTTCCGGGGTGTGTGTGTGTGTGTGTGTGTGTGTGTGTGTGAGAGAGAGAGAGAGAGAGAGACACACACACACACACACACACACATACACACAGACAGATTAGGGATTGAACCCAGGGACTCTACCACTGAACTACACCCCTCGCCCTGCGATCCTCCTGTCTCGGCCTCCCAAGTTCTGGTATTAGAGGCCTGGGCCACCACAGGCCCCGGCTACTTGAGGATTTCAACACTGTACCTGCCGGCGTTTGCTGTTTGCTCTTGTGGCGGGTTCGGCTTGCACTCCGGGTGCAGAGCTGGGCTTTCGTCCTCGGTTCCCTCTGAAGCGCGTGTGGGGTCGTGTGGGAGCAGTGATGGAGGTCAGTGGACTTAGGAAAGGGTTGTGGGAACGTTGGAGGCAAAGCTGGGGCCGTACGAGGCACCCGTCAACACCAGCTTCCCTTCTGCTTTCTTATTTGTCTTACTCTACCCCCTCCTCTCCTCTTTCTTCTGTTTGTGATTTTTAGAAGAAATCAAAGTCATTGGGAAAAATATTCTGCATGTTTCATTGTTTTGGGTCTTTGCTAATCGGAAGACCAGGCCTGAAGGGCCCACACCACATGAGGGCGTGAATTGGAAAGTTTTGGTGGTGGAACTGGGAGGTGAGGACAGATAGATGTCGGGTGGACAGGGACACTGGTGGGATTTGTTGACCTCTTTCTGGCTCCAGTCCAGAGACAGTCTTAGGTGAAAGGGTGGCCCAGAGGGTGCTGTGCCCCAGATCCCTGGTGGCCCTGGCAGGCTGGTGCTGTCGGGTGGGAGGAGAGGCCTATTGTAGACACACTGGGTTTGAACCACTTGGTCACGGGTGCTTTGGGGTGAGACCGTCTGGGACCAGGTTACCTGGAGCCTGCTGGGCGGGGCTTGTCACCTCAGGCCACACCCTGTGGGCCTTTGGAGGCTCAGGGCCGATTTGAGTAGAGTTTCACCTTTGGAATTCTTGGATACAAGGAACTCAGAAGTGACCAGGGCAGCTTTTATTACTGCTGTTACTATTTTAAATAAGGATTCCTGCCAGGCGTGGTGGCCCATGCCTGTAATCCCCTTGGGAGACTGAGACTGGAGGATGGCAGGTTCGAGGCCAGCCTCACCAACTTGGTGAGAACTTCACCAACTTAATGAGACCCTGTTTTGAAATAAAAAATAAAAATAGGGCTGGGGGTGTAGCTCGAAGATAGAATCCCCTGGGTTCAATCCCCAGTACCAAAACAAAACAAAACAAAACAAAACAAAAACCCAAAACACAAAAATACAAAAAAGCCTCTGGTGCGTGAGTATTCCTTGGCGGTTCTCTGGGCTCTCTCTAGCCCTCTGGCCACCTCTCCATCTCCTCCACCTTCTCTGCCTTTTCTCCTGCAGGTGTCTGACAGTTCTCTGTGTTCTTGTATGTTTGTGACCAGCCCTGTGGTTCCTCATCTCCACATTTCCTGAATTGTGCTCAGTGTGAGGTCAGAGGAGGTAGGAGCCATCACGGGACAGAAGGGCTGCTGCTCAACACTGGGCGTGTTAAACAGAAGATTCCTGACCCAGGACGAGTCTGTTGTGCCCAAGAGAGATAGACAGCCTTCATGTTTTGCTGAGCTCACTTGGCCATAGGGTGCTTTCTGGGTGAGGTCTTCCCACGGACCAGCTGGGGGAGGTTTGGGCTGCCCCTGTTGGGCGGGGTTTGCCACCTCAGGCCACGCCCCTTCGGCTTGCTGATTGGTTGGTGGAGTGCTGCCTTGGGTCAGTGCACACCTGGGCCAGGTCTCTCCTGAGCAGGGAGCTGGGAAAGGTGGGAAGGGTGTGGTCTGCCCTGAAGGAGGTCCATGGGTTACCTCTGTAGAGCGAGGTGGGCAGAGGGAAGGAGGGCTGTCTTTGCAGGGTGGGGATGAGGCAGTCTTGCCTACCCTTTGCCCTGCTGTTGGTAAATGACCTCTGCAGGTAGGGGCTGTGGTCTGCTCAGCTTTTTTTTTTAAGTTAAAAGTGTATTTTATTTATTTATTTATTTGTTTTTGCGGTACCGGGGATTGAACCCAGGGGCGTTCTACCACCGCGCTACATCCCCGGCCCTATTTTTATACTTTATTTTGAGACCGGGTCTCATGAAGTTGTGGAGGACCTCACTAAGTAGAAAGAGAGAGAGACAGGGAGAGAGAGAGAGACAGGGAGAGAGAGAGCGAGAGAGCTGAGGCTGGCTGCGAACCCAGATCCTCCGGTCTCCGCCTCCCAAAGTACTGGGATTACAAGCGTGTGCCACCACACCCGGCAAAAGTTAAAAGTGTATTTTAGAGAGTAATTTTCCCTCGGACACCGTGTCCACTCAGCTTTCCTGGGGCCTGTTGGCTCCTTGGCAGCCAGGGCAAGCATCAGGGTCCGTCCTCCCTCCCACTGCAGCGAAACCCTCCTGCTGCACTCCGGCGACAGCTCCGTCTGTCCTCACTCACCTCCACACTGATCTCCTCTGCGGGAACAGGGCCTGTTAGAGGAGTGACACCGTTCTAATGCTGCATTTATACCCATCTTTAGATGAGACGAGGAGTCCGAGGGGCAGAGCCGCCCAGCGCTTTCCCCTTGGTGGGGACTGGACTGCAGGTTGTCCCACGCTGAGCCCCAGCTTTCTTCCCTGTGGTCTCTGTGTTGCTGGGGAGTGTGAGTGAAGAGATTTGGTTGCCATTTTTCTCAGGGATTCTTAGGTGAACACTCTGGAAGGCTTTAGTTCTTGCCACAGAGGAAATGCGGCATTTCTGTTTATAGGTAATTATCTTTTATAATGTTTAACATTGATCTTTTTAAACATTTAACTCTGTTTTGAATTAAATGATATTGATGTTTTTGGAGCTTACAGTCTGTTAGGGGAGACAGAGGTTAAACAAATAAACACACCATTAAATACATGATTACAAATGGTGTCCTACCACCAAGGCGAATGGGGGTGGGTAGAGATCTGGAAACCTAATATGTATTCAAGGGGGTTTTAAAAAGTCTCTCTGAGAGAGCAGGGCTGGAGCTGAGACTTGGCGCATGAGGTTCCTGAATTAATAAACAAGTTTGGTAACCAGGGAGCAGGTGCTTGCCAGCCCTCCCCACCCTGTGGACCGATGCCCGCCAACTCGTAGCCTGGAAGCAGCTGCCTGCCCGGCAGCCGGTTCTTTTTTGCCCTTTGTCTCCCCCTAGGGGACATGCGTGTGAGTGGACCTGCTACAGGTGGCTTGAGAGAGACTGCATCTGCAGGGCTGGGGACTGGCCTGTGGGCCATCACCACAGCGCGGGTCTCCTCTGAGCAGAGCCCAGGGATGGCTGAGAGGCCAGGATGCCAGATCTGCAGGAGAGAAGACCCAGCTGGGGAGGGGCTGGACTTACCAGGGCCACCTGAGGGGGAGGAGGGTGCAGCCTGACTCTCTAAGGCTCTTCCTGGGGTAGACGTGTGGCAGCCGCCCAGCGCAGTGCCGCCTGCACATGGATGGGTCGGTGGGGCTGTCTCACCTGCCCCGATGCTGGCCAGGAGGCTGGACCTGGGCCTTCTCTGTCCTTTCCAACGGCAAAAGTCTACAAAAGCAGGTCACAGATAACAGCACAGTCATGTAAGATGATTCCCCTGAACTAAATGGGAGTGCTCGTTCATGTTCCTGGAGGGGAGGGCTGCGTCTTCCTCATTTCTAATTGTGCCTGGGGTAGAATGTAGACTGTGGGACATACCGGGCAGCCCTTCGCTGCGGAATGCTGAGGCCAGTGGACACTGGTTGGCGGCAGAGCACAGGTGTTTGGAGAACACATCTAAGACTTATTTCATATTTTTGTTACCAGGAAGGGGTTGGCTCATTCTGGTCAGCTGGGGATGGGGAGGCAGGAGGATTCAGAGGGATTTTCCTCCCCCACTATCCTGCCGTCCTCAAATTTAAAGCTTGATTCTGGAATTTGAGTTTGAGAAGACCTTAGATGTGTCTGAATATTAAAGAACAAATCTGTCTCCTGGAATTGATTTTGAAATTCAGAACACCGATAACTGAGACCAATCTCAGGCTCTTCTAGTAAATAAAGCAGACCTTTAAAATATGAAGTCGAATTTGTGTGTTTCCACATCTGCCTCCAGCTCCTGTCCAGGCTGTTACTTTATCTCTGTTGATTATGACCTCAGGAGCCCCGAGCACGCCGCCAGCATTGAGTCACTGTGATGGTAATAAATGAAAACGCTCCTCTGTCAGTGCCTCTCCTGGCAGAGTGCAGACGGGAGCATGAGCCTGCAGCTTCCAAGTTTGCTAATTCTTTGTCTCAATTTTCCTAATTTGGCGAGTCCCCAAATTTGGGGGTGGTGGAGATGGCCTCAGCCCCTCGGAGGTCCAGAGTGGGCCTGCATGCCACACTTCTGATGTGCAGTGCAGAAGGAGCCTGATGTCCCGGATATAAACTAATACTGAATGTGCTGTAAGTGGAAAGTAACCCGGAGTTTTGAAGACATAGTACAAAAATTGTTTTTCTTTTCATTGAGCTTTAAAAAATGAGCTTTAAAAAATGAGCTTTAAGAGCTGGCGTGGTGGTGCACGCTTGTAATCCCAGTACTTGGGAGGCTGAGACCAGAGGATCCGGGTTCGCGGCCAGCCTCAGCTACTTAGTGAGGCCCTCCGCAACTTAGTGAGACCCAGTTTCAAAATAAAGGATAAAAAATAGGGCTGGGGATATAGCTCGGAGGTAGAATGCCCCTGGATTCAATCCCCAGTACCACAAAAAAAATGGATTACAGGTAAAATGATACTATTTTGGATACATTGGGTTAAATAAAGCATAGTGTTAAAATTAATATTATTTGTTTCTAGAAAAATTTAAATGGTTCTCTTGGCCACCTCGTGTTTCTGTTGGACAGGCTGGCTGAGGCAAAGCACAGAGCCTCTGCGTGGGCCGGGGTGGAGCGCTGCTGCAGGGCTACGCATCTGTCTCCTTTGCTGTGGTCCGCCCTGGACGGGACCTTCACCAGGAACAGGACCGGGCAGTTAGAGGAACGAAGGATTTGTTGAGCGAATCCCCCTGGCCTTGTAGGTGGTGGTTTACAAGCCTGTCTTGCCCCGAGAGGGCTGGAGATGTGACTTATTATTCTCTCTCAGGCCTCCCCCTCCCCGATGTACCCGTGGCAAGTGCTGATTACATACTTGTTGAATAAAAGTGTCGCCCACGTAGGAGAAGGGGCTGGGTAGAATCAGCACATCTAAGGGTTTTGTTTTGCTTTGGTTGGATGCTTTGCCCAAGAGGTACCATGTCCACAAGCTGCAGAAACGGGGAGGGGGCGGGTGCGTCTCTCTGCGCCGGCTCCTGGCTGGAGGAGACAGCCTTCCTCTGAGCACCTGGGCAGAGTGAGGAGGCCGGAGATGCACGGGAACGGGGTCTGCCCTCCTCCCTCCTGGCTGTGTCCCGTTTCGATGGAGTCTCTTTGTCCTCCTGATGGGGGCAGAACGTGTGGGCAGAACCCGAGGCCCCAGATGGAGAGGAAGGAGGTCGCAGGAGGCCGGGGGAGCCCAGGGCTTGCTCTTCCAGAGCTGGGTGCACGCTCCTTCTGCGCGCTGGGTCCCAGCGCCCTCACAGGGCTCCTGACGGCTCTCGAGCACCCGCCATCTCTTCCTTCTTCCTTTTTGTCTCCTCTTCCTCTTCTCATTCCTTGGGATTCACAGTCCTGATTGCTACTTTCCATCATTACTGATGCTGTGTTGTTTATGTCATCCCTCTTCGAGCTTCTGTCTTGCTTGCATCCTTTGTGTGTGGATGTACGTGTGTGCGTGCACAGCTGTGCTCTGTGTGTGTCTATGTATATGTGCATGTGTGTGTATACATGTATGTGTGTACATGCATCTATTTTATGTGTGTACATGTGTGTTGTTGTATGTGTGTGTATAAGAGGACCACAGAAGCAGCTGGGATACAGTCAGAAGCTTCCACTAGCCAGCTGGACTTTTGGGATTTAAGACATTCCCTGTTCTCTTCAGCACTGGCACCATACATAGCAGTCTGCAAAGCCTCCACTGTTCCCCCACATCATCCCCCCATTGACACCCCTATCATTTTTACAGGGTCAGTAGGATAGCTGTGGTCACCTCCATGTCCGCAGAGTCCCTGCAGACATGGAGATTTAGAAAGGGGAAGGAGCAACCAGTTGTACTGGTGGCTGAAGATGTGGGCCCTAAACTCAGTGTTTCTTTTCTTTTTTTTTTTTGTGATGCTGGGGATTGAACCGAGGGCCTTGCTCATGCTAGGCAAGCACTAGCTACTGAACTATACCTTCCAGTCCTTTTTATTTTGAGACAAGGTCTCACTAAGTTGCCCAGGCTGGTCTTGAACTTGCGATCCTCCTGCCTCAACTCCTGATTGGCTTTTCTGGCTGGGGCCCAGAGCTGAAGCTGGCTTTAAGGTGATGGGCAAAGTAAGGTGGGAACAAGTAACCAGACCAAAGCTAGAGACTGCGGGCGGGTGTCGCTCTTTCCCTTCAAATGCACTAAAAATGGATGAGGGTTTTGCCAGACACAGGAACGATCATAGACTTTGTTGCTTTAAAGGCATCTTTATGGGGGATGGGGGGTCCTCCCGGCCTCTTGACAGTTTTTAGAGAGAGTTGTGCTGTTGGGGTCTGCACCAGGGGTCCCCACACCCTCAGTCCTCCCATGTGTATGCTCGGAGGCAGGGCTGCTCCTGTCTGTGAGATGCTTTCCTATGGAAAGGACCACAGCGATAGTTATTGTGTTACGTGGGAATATACTTCATTGCCCAGGGCTGTCACTTTCAGAGTGCTTAAAAATAACTAAAAACATTATGCCAAGTTTCAACATGGAAGAAATGTGTATGCATAAAATTATAACGCAACTGTTGGCCCAGCCTTAATTATAGCTGATACTGAGCATTTTTCATTTTATTTTGTTAATCCAGCTTCAGCAAAGAGACGCCCGTGGGATTTCTCCCTTGCGTTTAATAAACACGTTAACTTTGTGAGCTATGGGGGTTGGCATGCTCATCAGCATTTTATAAGATGCCTGATAATAATTCCACAATTTAGGCACGAGTGTTTATCGGCGCTTCAGGACACTGGGCATCAGAGCTGGGGAGCCCCTTGGAGATTATTGTGGGCAGGGGAGGTTGGTTCTCAGGTTCCACTGTCTATAACTGCACACTGGCCGCTGGATGAGGCTTGAAGGGCACTTTCTACCTTCAGACAGTCCAAGGCCACTTATAATTTGGGCTTCTCATCTTTCAGATGAGAAAATGAGGCTTGAGGAGATGGAGAGAGTTGGAGGGGTGGGACACCGGGCTCTGGCCTTGGGTGCTGCTCCACCCCGAGGAGCTGGGCACTGAGGGAGCTATGCTGCGTTCCAGTGTCCTGCAGCCCTCCCACAGACCTGCCCAGAGGAGGACCCGAGGTTCAGCGAGGCATATCCCTCAGTTACCAGGACAAACTTGGGTTCAGATCTGTGTCATTTAAGTAAGAGGATCACTTGTGAATCAAGAGTATCCCTTTCAGCCGGGCGTGGTGGCGCACGCTTGTAATCCCAGTACTTGGGAGGCTGAGACCGGAGGATCCGGGTTCGCGGCCAGCCTCAGCTACTTAGTGAGGCCCTCTGCAACTTTGTGAGACCCAGTTTCAAAATAAAGGATAAAAAATAGGGCCGGGGTGTAGCTCGGAGGTAGAATGCCCCTGGGTTCAATCCCCGGTACCGCAAAAAAAAAAAAAAAAAAGAGTATCCCTTTCCTCCTATATGTTTTCCTTGAACATTTGCTGCTCGTCTTAGACAGATGCGTGTCATACACGTAGGGAAGGGTGCATCGCATAGATGAACAATTCAGTAAATGTCCACATTCACTGAGCTCACTGTGTAACCAGCAGCAGACCAGGAAACGGAATCCCGCTGCTCCCCGGGAGACCCTGGCCTGGCCCCAGCTGCCCCCCAGGGGCAAGCGGTCCTGTTTCGGAGCATGTAGCTGTGCCCTCCCTGTCCTTCTTGTCAGTGCAAGTCCACTGCCCTGACTGAGCCGAGCTCCTTCTCAGCGTCATTTCTGTTGCACACAAATGTGGACGTAAGTGGGAAAGTTCCATAAGATTAAAAAATGGCATTTAGGCCGGTTGAGAATTGGCCAGGAAGTGGCTGATGTGATGAGGATGACTGTGGTCAGAGTTGGACTGGACTCACCTGCTGGACTTGGCCAGGTGCGTCTGGGCTGCCAGGACAAATTCACCCCACTGTGGAAGAGCAGCGTAAGCCGGCGGTGAGTTTGGTCTGTGTTCCTGCTGTGTGCCCTCCTGCTGTGTCACCTTGTAATCCCGTGCCTGGCCTGCCCACTCGTCTTAAAATGGGCAGCAGCCCCTCCTTTGCCGGGTTAATGTGAAGGTCAACTAGGGCGACAGGCAAAGCACACATCTGGAAAAGAATTAGGCATCAATAAATGATAGCATTATCTTTAATATGGACGACTCAGTTGTAGTGCCTGAATTGACCACCAGAGGGAGATGTTAGCACGCGTATGGCACCTGCCCGTGGGTACCTCCTAACGTTTTGCTGAAAAGCCGCCTCCAACTTGGCAGTCCACTGTTGCCAGGTTCTGGACGTGTTGCCAGGCTGTGCAGTGAACATGTTTAGTAAGTGTGTGGTCTGGCTGAGTTGCATTACCCACATCGGGGACTGTTTTTTTTCTGACTGATTGCTCCTTGAAATGCATTGTAGCAAATTGTCACAGACACAGGGAACAAAGTCCCCTCTCTAGTGTAGCTGTCTTAGTTGTGGTCACTCTCTCTAACCATGATGCTGACTTGGGCTGAAGCTACTAAGACTAGCATTACTCACAGTGACCACTACGAGTATTTCTGGAGATAATAAATGTTCTCCCAGTGTAGGGCGGGGCATGTAATGGGTGAGAGGATGTGGTGGTCAACTTGGAAGGTCTGGGCTCAGTTTTGGCTTTGTTATTTACCAGGGATAGGGCTCTTTGGGCGTTCACTAACTTCTTTGAGCCCCAGGTTTCTCCTCTGTAAATGGGGATGATAATGATGGTGATGATGGTGGTGGTGATGATAGTGGTAATGATGGTGGTGGTGATGATGGTGATGGTGATGGTGATGGTGGTGGTGGTGGTGGTGGTGATGATAGTGATGATGGTGGTGGTGATGGAGGTATAGTGGTGATGAAGGTGATGGTAGTGATGATGGTGATGGTAATGGTGATGATGGTGGTGAGGATGATGGTGATGATGGTGGTGGTGATGATAATGGTGATGGTGGTGGTAGTGGTGGTGGTGGTGATGGTGGTGGTGATGATGAT